>JBBPBX010008438.1:4577-62543 GCA_038048925.1 Garcialebias charrua | reverse complement strand
TAGGCTCACCACCTGTGGGAGGGGCCAAAGGGGTCGGGTGCATTGTGGAATGGGTGGTGGCCGAGGGCGGGGACCCTGGCGGTCTGATCCTCGGCTACAGAAGCTGGCCATTGGGACATGGAATGTCACCTCTCTGGTGGGGAAGGAGCCTGAGCTAGTGTGTGAGGTTGAGAGGTTCCGGCTAGAAATAGTCGGACTCACCTCAACGCATGGCTCTGGCTCTGGAACCAGTTTCCTTGAGAGGGGTTGGACACTCTTCCACTCTGGAGTTGCCCCTGGTGAGAGGCGCCGAGCAGGAGTGGGCATACTTGTTGCCCCCCATCTTGGTGCCTGTACGTTGGGGTTCACCCCGGTGAACGAGAGGGTAGCCTCCCTTCGCCTACGTGTGGGGGGACGGGCTCTGACTGTTGTTTGTGCCTATGCGCCAAACGGCAGCGCAGATTACCCACCCTTTTTGGAGTCCTTGGAGGGGGTATTGGAGGGTGCGCCTCCTGGGGACTCCCTTGTTCTGCTGGGGGACTTCAACGCTCACGTGGGCAATGACAGTGAGACCTGGAGGGGTGTGGTTGGGAGGAACGGCCCCCCTGATCTGAACCCGAGTGGTGTTTTGTTGTTGGACTTCTGTGCTCGTCATGGATTGTCCATAACGAACACCATGTTCAGGCATAAGGGTGTCCATATGTGCTCTTGGCACCAGGACACCCTAGGTCGCAGTTCAATGATCGACTTTGTTGTCGTCTCATCTGATCTGCGGCCGCATGTCCTGGACACTCGGGTGAAGAGAGGGGCGGAGCTGTCAACTGACCACTACCTGGTGGTGAGTTGGCTCCGATGGTGGGGGAGGATGCCGGTCAGACCTGGCAGACCCAAACGTATTGTGAGGGTCTGCTGGGAACGTCTGGCAGAGTCTCCCGTAAGACGGAGCTTTAACTCCCACCTCCGGGAGAGCTTTGAACACGTTCCGAGGGAGGCGGGGGACATTGAGTCTGAGTGGGCCATGTTCCGCGCCTCTATTGTCGAGGCAGCTTATCAGAGTTGTGGCCGCAAGGTTGTTGGTGCCTGTCGTGGTGGCAACCCTCGAACCCGGTGGTGGACACCGGCGGTGAGGGATGCTGTCAGGCTGAAGAAGGAGTCCTATTGGGCCTTTTTGGCCTGTGGGACCCCGGAAGCAGCAGATAGGTACCGGCAGTCCAAGCGGCATGCGGCTCGGGTGGTTGCTGAGGCAAAAACTCGGGCGTGGGAGGAGTTCGGAGAGGCCATGGAGAATGACTTCCGTACGGCTTCGAGGCGATTCTGGTCCACCATCCGGCGTCTCAGGGGGGAAAGCGGTACGCGACCAACACCATTTATGGTGGGGATGGCGTGCTGTTGACCTCAACTCGGGATGTTGTGAGTCGGTGGGCGGAATACTTCGAAGACCTCCTCAATCCTACTGGCACGTCTTCCACTGAGGAAGCGGAGCCTGGGGACTTTGGGTCGGGCTCTCCAATCTCTGGTGCTGAGGTCGCCGAGGTGGTTAAAAAGCTCCGCGGTGGCAAGGCTCCGGGGGTGGATGAGATTCGCCCTGAGTTCCTTAGGGCTCTGGATGTTGTGGGGTTGTGTTGGCTTACGCGACTCTGCAATATCGCGTGGACATCGGGGGCAGTTCCCTTGGATTGGCAGACTGGGGTGGTGGTTCCCCTATTCAAAAAGGGGGACCGTAGGGTGTGTTCCAACTATAGAGGGATCACACTCTTAAGCCTCCCTGGTAAGGTCTATTCAGGGGTTCTGGAGAGGAGGGTCCGTCGGATAGTCGAACCTCGGATTCAGGAGGAGCAGTGTGGTTTTCGTCCTGGTCGTGGAACACTAGACCAGCTCTACACCCTCAACAGGGTCCTGGAGGGTGCGTGGGAGTTTGCCCAACCAGTTTACATGTGCTTTGTAGACTTGGAAAAGGCATTCGACCGCGTCCCTCGGGGGGTTCTGTGGCGGGTACTCCGGGAGTATGGGGTACCAGGCCCATTGATATGGGCTGTTAGGTCCCTGTACGACCGGTGTCAGAGCTTGGTCCGCATTGCCGGCAGTAAGTCAGGCTCGTTTCCAGTGAGAGTTGGACTCCGCCAAGGTTGCCCTTTGTCACCGATTCTGTTCATAACTTTTATGGACAGAATTTCTAGGCGCAGCCAAGGTGTTGAGAGGATCCGTTTTGGTGGCCTTAGAATCGCTTCTCTGTTTTTTGCAGATGATGTGGTCCTATTGGCTTCATCAGGTCGTGATCTACAGCTTTCGCTGGAGCGGTTTGCAGCCGAGTGTGATGCGGCCGGGATGAGGATCAGTTCCTCCAAATCCGAGGCCATGGTCTTGAGCCGGAAAAGGGTAGAGTGCCCTCTCCGGGTCGGGGAGGAGGTCCTGCCCCAAGTGGAGGAGTTTAAGTATCTCGGGGTCTTGTTCACGAATGAGGGAAAACTGGAGCGTGAGATCGATAGGCGGATAGGTGCAGCGTCCGCAGTGAAGCGGGCGCTGTACCGGTCTGTCGTGGTGAAGAGAGAGCTGAGTCAAAAGGCAAAGCTCTCAATTTACCGATCGATCTACGTTCCCACCCTCATCTATGGTCATGAGCTTTGGGTTATGACCGAAAGAACAAGATCTCGGATACAAGCGGCTGAAATGAGTTTTCTCCGCAGGGTGGCTGGACTCTCCCTTAGAGATAGGGTGAGAAGCTCAGTCATCCGGGAGGGACTCGGAGTAGAGCCGCTGCTTCTCCACATCGAGAGGAGCCAGTTGAGGTGGCTCGGGCATCTGGTTAGGATGCCTCCTGGACGCCTCCCTGGTGAGGTGTTCCGGGCATGTCCCACCGGGAGGAGACCCAGAGGAAGACCCAGGATACGCTGGAGGGACTATGTTTCTCGGCTGGCCTGGGAACGCCTTGGGATTCCCCCAGAGGAGCTGCTCCAAGTGGCTGGGGAGAGGGAAGTCTGGGCCTCCCTACTTAGGCTGCTACCCCCGCGACCCGACCCCGGATAAGCGGAAGAAAATGGATGGATGGATGGATGGATGGATGTCCAATTTCCCTCTATTGATTATTACATCAACTGCAATTTGTTATATTTAGCCAAGTTTTATGAATAATTATGCAAAAGTCCCCTTTTTGATAGGAGTCAGTAAGTTTGTGGCTCTTTGTACCATGAAGTGAAAATAAAAAATTTGTTACAGCCAAAGGTTTGTATTTTACTTAAAATTGCTTACTTTGCGAATATTTTTTCATATATTTTGCTGTTAAACCTGAACATCATACCTTGTACTGTATTACCAATTAATTAGCAGAAAGTCTGCATTGACCTCTTAAGCCTGCAGGACAAAATGAAACCATTCTTAAACTGCAGTTGTGAGCCACACAAAATCACTCAAAGGGCCGCAAATGGCCCTCGGGCCACACTTGAACACCCCTGCATTTGAGCATTTGAAAACAGAAACCGCTGCACAAAACCCATAATCTACTGTATATTCATGGAACCCGTTCTATATGTTATAAATAAGATGAAATCACCATTAATAAAGTGGCAAACCTACAATAAAGCTTTGAAAACTCTGTAGACCATTGTCTATATCTTGAACAAATGTTGTACTTTCACTACTTTTTAAAAGGATTATTGTGTCAAATGTTTACAAAAGTTCTACACTTTTTCCACACTTTGGTATAAACTTTAAAAGCCTTTACATGGGAGATTTTTTTAACAAGTGAAAATAAAATGGTAAATAAAAGGAAAAGTAGCCAAAAAAACACACACAAAAAACAGCTAGGTTGTAAGGCGTTGTAGAAAACTAAAAATAGGAACATGTCTGCATAGGTTTTTCCCAGGAACTTAACAGATGTTTGAAGCCACTTAGAGAGGTCAAAGTTGAGAGCTTCAGATCATTTTGCAAGTTTTTCCAGGAAACAGGAGCAGAGTAGGAGATGACCCCTTTGCCTAGTTCAGTTCGCACTGAGGGGACACTGCATGTAATAATGTCTTGAGAGCGTACGCTGTAGCTAAACTCGCATGGTGACATGTAGGAGGAGATGTATGAAGGCACAAGGCAGCAGACCAAGAAGTGATTTAAAGATGAAAATGTAGCATCTGCAGGGTGCTTGTAGGAGCGTTCATATAAATAATGTCACAGTAGTCAATGGGGAGAAGGAAAGTCGCAGTTACAAGGCGTTCACTAGCATTGAGAGTTAGACAGGATCTATTTCTGAAAAAGAAACCCAACTTAACTTTCAGTTTCTTTACTAGGTTTTCCACGTGAAGCTTAAAAGAGAGATGTGAATCGACCAAGACACCCAAATATATGTAGGAATCGGCAAATTCAATAGGGACACCATTCAAGGATAAAATCAAAGGAAGAACTGCTGGGACTGACTTTCTATTTGAAAAAAGCATTCATTTGGTTTTGTCTGCATTTAGGACAAGTTTGAGACGGAACAACTCAGATTGGATGATGTCAAAAGCAGATTGCAAAAGCTGGAAAGCCTTATCAACTGTTTTAGCTTGACAATAAACAACTGTATTGTCAGCGTAGAAACGTAAGGATGCATCAGGAATGCTCTGACCTACATTACCCATGTAGATTGTAAAGAGGGTGGGTCCTAAGACTGAGCCTTGTGGTACACCATTGATGACTGTTAAATAACTGGAGGAAATACCATTATGTTGAACACATTGCCCCTGATCTGAAAGATAGTTATATTACCAATCCATGGTATGAACTGAGAAACCTGACATAGACTTGACTTATGACAACAAAGAAGCAGATTTTCCTTGAGTGAACTAAGTTTTTGACAACATTCCAAGTACTGTGGATACCATATTGAGGATAGTACAGGTAGTCCCCGACTTACGAGCGCTCTTACTTACGAGGTTCCGGACTTACGAGCTGGCGAATTTTTGGAAAAAACGCAAAAAATACCGAGTTTTTCTGTGTTTTTTCACCACAGTTCGTTAGCTAAACATGTGGACACACGTTTCCGATCATTTTTATGCACTCATAAGCAGTTTTTCGATGAAAAACGAGTGTTCGTAGTCGCGCTAGCAAAACCGTTCCAACTTACGAGCGAAAATCCGGACTTACGAGAACATGTGCTTCGTGTTCCAACTTACGAATTTTCGTCTTACGAGCACCTCGTTGTAACGGAACTCGCTCGTAAGTCGGGGACTACCTGTATTGTGCCACTTTTACACTTTGGTTTCATAATTTTTAAGAAAAGATGAGCCGCTTTCAGTCATCCTATCATTCTCATATGAACGAATCAAACGGATCAAACCCTGTGACCCCTCCACTGGTTGTTTAGATGGATACTCTGCAGGTTCCACTCTTTGTTCAACACATACTGTATTGACCAAATTGACTTAATGACTACCTCTCCTCCTGACTCAAATGTGCAGATTTAGGCTGCACAATTTCAGAAAAACATATGTGATAATAATGTTTTATAATACAATTATCTAAAATGTTGTCACTTTATCTCTCACTCATTACTATGGTCTAAACCAGTCCTTTGAAATATTGATATCAAGTAAGGTGAAATTTCGATGACAATAATTGTTTGATAAAATGTGCAGCCCAACTTATACAATACAGTTTAAGTTTGCCTAAAAGGATTTTATTTTAAATGTAGAAAAGCATTAAAGAGAGGTGACATCAGACTGCAGCACAGACTGATCACAAACCTTCACCCCTTGAAAAAAGACATTTCATGTTGCACATGGGTGACAGTGACTTGGGGAATTCCCTTGATGAACAGGTGGATCAATGAGAAAGTTAATACAGTATTATTTCAGATGAGAAGTAAAATGTCTTAAAAAATTAAAGTCCAGTTAATCATGCACTTCGGATCATGACGTCATGATGTTCGAGTCATAAATTGACTTAAAGCCATTTTAAATAAAAGATTAAAGACAGGTTTTTAAAACTAACTACCAGTAATTAGTTATGGAAACTTCTGGTTGCTACACAACCATGACCTCTTTAATTGCTGTGCTCTTTCTCGTTGTGTTTTCATAATGAATAATCCCTCTGCAGCTATTTGATTAGTTTGTTAAATTATTACTGTATGTAAAAAATATCAATATAGGTCTGAGTTTCTGGGTGAAGTTCACATCATTTTGAAGGAGTTGCAAATGAGAGTCGGTCAGTCAGTCACTCATTAGTCACTCAGTAGGCCATCTTTTAGCTTTCCCTCTTCAGATGTCACCACATCAAGTCATCCTCCTCCATCTCCCTCTGTCCTCTGCATCCTCTGTCCTCACTCCAACTACTTCCATGTCATCTCCAAGTCTTGCTTCCACAAGTCTCTCCCAGATCTTCATCGTGAGACTCATCAACTTAATTCCCCTGAGGTTGCTACAACTCTGTACATCACCCTTGTTCTTAAAAACGGGCACCAGCACACATCTCCATTCCTTGGGAATTTTCTCACTTTCAACAATGCCACTGAAAAAATTGAGTCAAAAGACATTTCCATACACTACATGATCACTCCGGATGTGCCAGTCTTTTGTCTTATTGTGGCTAAATATTATCATTACCGTACTTTCCGCCCAATAAGTCGCATCAGTCCAATTATGTCCAATAAAGTGGAAAAATCCGTAAATATGTTGCTTTGCCCTATAAGTCGAATCTATTATGCATCACCGCTGACGCGTCACGTATGTTACGCGTCAGCAGTGACAATCCGGAAATGGCCACAGGAGCGTGCACGGTAGGACTTTAACAAGATTAACACTTAAAACAATTGTTTGTTTACTGAAAATTATAGCAAAGATGTGTCTGAGCTGAACTTTTCCTTAATGAATGCACGTACCGGTCAAATCAGCTGAATTAAAAAAAATAGTTTCGCTACGTAGGTGCTACGAAGCGTGCACGCGCAGCGAGCGGATACGCTTCATTTCTTTAAAATCTAACAAGATATACACCTTCTAAAAATATATATGTTTGCTGACATTATAGCAAAAGTGTTTCTGAGCTTAACTTTTCCTTTAAATATTAACATAATGTTCATATCTAACTCATATGCTGCTTTGCCACTCTTTGCAAATGTCAATGCTAGAACCTTCAGTTTATTTTATAGATATACTTTTTATACTTTTTATACTACTATGCAAAAACTCAGGACAGTATTACACTTTTATTATTTCATTTTATGCTTATGTTCATTGGTGGTGTAAATTTTCATACTTTTATACTACTATGCAAAAACTCAGGACAGTGTTACACTTTTACTATTTTATGCTTATGTTTATTAAATGTTTCAGTGTTTTAGTGTTTAAATGGTTACTGTTGCACCGAGGGACTGAGAGAAACGCAATTTCAATCCTGTGTATGTCCTGTACATATTGCAGTTCTGACAATAAAGTTGACTTTGACTTTGATATCAGCTGGATTTAAACTGTTTCGCTTTGACGGTCTTCCAAAAGTGCGCGCGCTGCGAAAATAAATTATAAATAAATCGAATTTTAGCTCAAACATCTCCTAAAGCTAATCAATTGTAAATGTCCATCCAGTGATTACTTCCTGTAAGTTTCATCAAAATCTGTCCTGTGGTTCATGAGCTACTGTATTTTGCTAACAGTAAAACACTGAGGTAACAGTAGTTCATACCTCCAGAGAGCAGGAGGCCGTGCTGCGACAGAGTCAGTCCGACCAGATGAGTCTGCGGTTGGACACATGAGCGGGGAACGCTCGGTGGACCCTAGCGGCCGAAAGTGGTACTGCTCCATTTTTTTCGTCAGAATGAATGGAAGCAGTCATATCTAAGCCAAAAATTGGTCTAAAAATGTGCGGAAAATCCCTAAATATGTTGCTTCGCCCTATAAGTCGCAGGGCATGCAAATTAGGCAAAAAGGTGTGACTTATAGGCCGGAAAATACGGTAATCAGCATTGATCATTAAATAAAAATAGTTGACACAGAGTCTCTGAATTACATCAAAAATAAGGGTTTATTAAAGAGCATAACGATAGTGGTCAGCCGAACCGCATTTCAAAACATGGACCCTAAAAAAACAACTCCTACAGACTTAAACAAACCCTTTATGCCTTCCTTGTGCGTCACTACAGATAGCGGGTAGTTTATCTCCCACTTGATCACTTGTCACACACTCCTGGGTCAGCCTTACCAAGACCCACAGCCCCAGCCCAGACTTCATGGAGCCTGTAATTCCTGTCTACATAAACTCACCAATAACATGTCACAATAACGTCTTATTTCTAGCTCCAGTTGAAACATCCCTTACATACTGTATTTGGTGGTGATAAGACCTCACTTGCATATCATATCCTTACAACAGCCTCATATCCTTAGAACAAAAATAAATTCTACCTTGGCCTACAAATTTTACTTCAGTCTTTTCCTAGAGTGGCACATGAAAATAAAGGCCAAGCTGTTGCTTTTTCTCTCCCAACAGTGGCAAAATCAAGTAAATAAACCCATGAGCATTCATTGTGGGGGAAAAAATAGAGCTGGTATTTTTTGAAGAACATCCCCAGATTAAAACGACTGCTTAAGCGTGGGCACCGCCATTGGGCCCTGTGGTAGTAATCCTGTTATTAATCTCTTGCAGGATAAGCTCCATCAAAACAATTAATAAGTGATTAATGCCATCTCTGCTTTCTATTGTCACTTTATTACATAACTTCTTCAGAGGGTGAGAAGTTACATTTAGTTGTGACATGTATTATACGTCTAAGACGTTCTTCTCTGCAACATCAAAGTCCTTGAGGGAAAAATTATAGGAGTTGGGTAGAATTTATTGTGCTCTGCATCATTAGCTTAATTATATTCATAGCATACTTACTAATAAACTATCAGTGAATGTACTCTAGACTTTCACAGTTATATATTTCTTAGTATAAGTAAGATAAACGGCACCTTCCAACAAGGCTATGGGAAAGTGGGGATGTGCCTTTGTCTGCTTCAGAATATAAAACTGTTTTTAAACCTGTTAATTTATTTGTTTTACTGCCTGTAGTTTTGGGACAAATCACAGTTTCCTTCTTGCTCATTACACAGAGTTTATGATGATACATGATGATTGTAAATTAACAGTGCATCTTGTGCTTCAGGCAAAGTTAAAAGAGAAGAAAATGGAAGTAGGGTTTCATTTTTTTATTCATTTCATTTAAAATACAAAAAAATGTTTACAATAAAACACAAATAATACACAAATCAAAATGAAAAGAAGCAGAAGAAGAATCAATCTTATGATGTCTGCTCCTTTTTATCCTCAAAATATTTTAAAACAAAATATAATATAAAATAAAAGCAATACTAAAAAGAAAAATACATCAACTCAAACAGCAGTTTCTTTAGATTGAATTATACTTGATCATATACCTTCAAACAACTAGTTTTAACCTTTCTCTTAAATATATACAGAGATCTGACATTTTTAAGGTCATCCACCAAACCATTCCATAAACCTATACCCTGGATTAAAGTACATCTTTCCTTCAAACAAGTTCGAAACCGTGGCTTCACAAACATTTCTATCCCCTTTAAAAAATAACAACTCTCTCTTTTAACAAATTTAATTTGAATATTGGAAGGTAATACGTTATTGTGGGCCTTATACATAAATATTAAAATGTTATCAACCAATTCATAGAATTTCAAAATTTTCAATTTACAAAACAATACAGTATATTTGATGGATGGGTGTAATCTTTTCTAGCAATAATTCTTATAGCTCTTTTTTGTAAAATAAAGACCAGATTTGTGATTGTCTTGCAAGCTTTACCCCAAACTTCAATACAGTAAATCAAATGAGGAATAATTATTGTATTATATAACAGAAACAAGGCTTTGTCATTAAATAACTCCTTCACTTTATATAGTACTCCATTTATCTAGTTCAAATTCAAGTTCAAGAATCTTTATTATCCCAGAGGGGAGACATTAAAATAACCATACAGAAATCATTATTGTTTGTTGAGAAGCCTGATCCATACAGAGATTAATGGGTTTTTCAATCTGTTTGTTCCACATCTGGGGCCTCATGTATCAACCATGCGTGCGCACAAAAACATTGCGCACGTCACTTTCCACGCAAAGTGGCGTATGTATCAAATCTGATATGAACGGGAATATCTGCGCATCCACGTAGAAATCCACGGCTGCTCCCCTGTTGGCGTACGCACGTTTCTGTGGTTATTGCTGGGTTGCAATCACGTGACCCGGAAGTGGCGCGAAATTCAGATGCGGGGCAGGAAGTGATTTTCCCCAGTTCAAAACACAGCAGAATGGATTACAGCAAGTATGCCAAAGCCCTAAATAAACTGGCGAGGACGAGTTTTGGGTTAACCATTTAGGATCAAAAGAAGCTTTAAATGGTTGTCGACTTGTTTCTGCCCGGGTGAGTAGTGAGATGTATTATTTATTTAGTAATTAGCCTATGCTAACTACGCTATCGCTAATGCTAACAACAAGTTTAGTTAGCCCCCTGTTATTTCTATGTGCGTGGATCTACTTACAAATAATATATTTAGCTTCTGTAAAGCCAAATTCGTGCTGGAGTTGTATGTGTTAACGTTGAGTCATATGCATTTCTACACTGTAGGTCAGAGATCTACAGTAACTCCATTAAAAACATGGTTTGTGGCTACACAAAGTGGGGAAGTAGTCACAGCCCACTGTGACTGTATGGCTGGTAAGTTATATTTATTTTGTATTTAGCTTTTATTGTTTTGTTTTGCTATTAGCATGAATGTCCCACTACTTAAAAATTATATTTTCTATCCAGGACTCATCTCAGTGGGGATTTAATGGCTAAATACTAGTAGGCCTACTGTTATTCATCTTCTTGCATATTTTTTCAGACTGTCAGAATCTTGCTCCCATGTAGGAGCAGTTCTTTTTGCAACAGAAGCTGGGGTGAAAATGAAGAAAAGTGCTTCATGTACCACAGAAAAGTGTAAATGGTTAATGCCATCACACATTAAAAAGGTAAGTTAATGTACTGAAAATATTATGATTTTTTTTGTTTTGATAATACAGTATCATCAAGGTGATCGTATCTTCTTTGTAACTTCAGATACTAGCTGGTTAAACTCAAGGTGGCCATACATGGGAGCCTCACCAGATGGAGTCGTTTCATGTGACTGTCATGGAGCCAGGGTGTGTGAAATCAAGGTAAAATTTATTTCTCAAAAGGTTTGGACTACTGCACTGCAGACTTTGCGCACCTCACAGTATGAATGTTACAACTATAATTTTTTACTCAAATCTTTGTTGTTTGCATATTTCACAGCATGTAGCCGTAGTTTTGGGGATGGTCTTGCAGTTTGTGGGATGTTGCCTTGTTTCCAGTTAAAAAATGTGTGACCTTTCCATCACCTTTTAAAACTTAGTCCAGATTAATACATTCTTACCTGTGGAACACACCTGGTTGACAGAGACATAAATATAGTCTCATTTTCTAACATTGGTGTTGGATAGTGAAATGAGTGAAACACAATCTTTAAAAAAGTATCATATTGAAATGTTTTGGAGACTACCGTATTTATTTTTTATGTCTAAGTTTCATTGTCTTGTCCTTCAGTGCCCACAGAGCAAACAGCATGAAGTCAGTCTGAGGATGTGTGCTGGACAGCCTGGTTTTTGTCTCGTCGTCTCGTCAAGGTTGGAGATTCTGTACAACTGGATAGGAACCATCCTTATTACCATCAGCTCCAGGATCAGATTCACATTGTGGATGTACAATATTGTGATTTTGTAGTATGGAGTGAAAATGATATTTATGTGGAAAGAATTCTGCCAGATGACCAGCTGTGGGAAACAGCAGTTCCCAAAATTCAGCACTATTTTACACATTGCATCCTACCTGAAATCCTGGGACAGAAATCCACACGTGACTAACCAATCTAAGAATCAAGAATGTTATTTGGAGTAGTTGATGAAAGGAGTTTGAAAAGTTTATACAAATTTAAACAGTTGCTCTTTTTTTCCCCAAAAACATTTGTCACTACCATAACATGTTTCAGCTACACCTGTAGCAAGCACTCTGCAGAAGGGTCATGTGATGTTGTTACATGTCATGACAGCTGTTTTTTATTTACAATAATCTTAATTGAAAAGTTAAGTATGTTAAATCAAATGATATATTTAAATCAATATGAGATTAGCTTGTGAATTTCAAAGGTGTTCTAATATGTTAAATAACAGCACATACAAATGTCATATGTCACAAATGTTGCAAAATGAGTCTACTTCAGAAAAATGTTTTTATTTCAATAGCAAAACTCATGTCATTTTAACTGACCAATATTCACAAAGATTGGTTATGGAGTTCATTGAATAAATTAAAAATATTCAACCTTATTGGGTAAATTTTTTTTTTGTCTTCATGAACAATTAACATGTACAAATATGGTCTGTAACAGTATTAGTGATTTAATTTACTTTTGATTTACTTTAAATGATAAATACATGTATAATCATTTAAACTTAAAATATTTATATAAATATAGTTGATTGAATTACTTGTCGCTCAGGCCACTCTATTAAGAATTGTAATCTTTCATGGAGAACATGAATCGTTCTAAAACAAATTCGAGACACAGTGGCTTTTGACACATTAAATCTATAGGCAAGGTCTTGAAGCTGCAGATTTAATCTGAGATGCATAAGTATCATAATAAATTGCTCAAATTTGGAGAGTGCTGACAGTGATGACATGCTGATGTATAAGGTTCACAGAGCTGAAAAATTTGCATCAAAACTAAAAAGTTGGGCAGTCCCGTATAAAACTTTGTTTTATCGTTGTTCTGGAAGGTTTCAGGAGTAAATTTAGTCACTGAGACTTTTTCCTTAAGGTCGCAGATCTCAGTTGTGTAGCCTTTCACTGCATCCTCCAGCTTTGTGAGGTCAACCATGCTTAGATCCGTCTGGCATTCTGCATCTGCAAATATTTAATTATTAAAAATTACGTTCAGAAATTCTATAAATAAATAAATAGTATTTTTATTTATTATTATTTTACCTTTGAATCGTTCATTTTCAGGGGCTGGTAAGCTTTCTTCACAGAGCTCCTCTTCCAGACTGTTGGCCTCCTCAGTGCAGAGAAGCTTCCGGGCCTTAGCTCTTTCCCTGCGCCGGAGGGATGCTTCTGTTTGTGGCCACTCGTTACTTCTTTGGTACCCCAGGTTAACAGTGGGGGCCCAGTCTTGGGAATGTACATCACCTGCTGCACTCGGACAACCTAAATATAAGACACCACTTTAAAGTAAAACACGTAAATGCCTTTCCTAGCACTAAGCTAACCGCTAACAACATTAGCATTCTAATCGGATTTTTTCTGGGAACAACCAAGTGTTGAACCACTACACAAGCTAGGGCATAACATATCTTACCTGTCTTTCTAGTTACTGTCCAATAAAATATCTGAAAATATGATTTAAACGATACGACCCTTACCTGTAACAAAGTGGTCGCTGCAGACTCTCGTCAGTTTCTGCACCTCCTGTTTTTAGCCGTAGGTTGTAATCCACGTTTGTCGTCTTTTTTCTGTAAGTTTTTTTAAATTAATCCCCTTGTAGCATACTACTTTCGGAACACGAAAATAACTTTTATCTATCTCTCGATTAGAGCGGTTGCAACAACCGTAAACGGCACAGAATTTAGGCATGTTGATGCTGAATCAGCAACAGAAGGAAACGGCTGCGTTTACTTCCGGCCCCTCATCTGCATTCTGTGACGTCACTGCTACGTCATCTGAAACCCAGCAATTGTTCCTTTGGCGACACTTACAGGTGATCTGTGAAACCGTGTCCACGATGTGAAAACAATCATAAATCCCACCAAACACACATGATTAACGATTATTACATCCACATGGACGCAATTAGATGAGTGGATATAAAAGCATGCGCCAGATAGTGGCAACAATATTGACAACAATGAGATGTAATTTCTTTAGATAAGAAGTTAACCAAGGTGTATTAACACGCCTACGTTTAGGTCAGTGGGTAAAGCGCTTGCCTTTAGTTCCAAAGGTCGTGAGATCGACTCCCGCATGGTACAACGTTTTTCTTTTTTTTTTCGTTCCAGATTGAAATACACATGAAAACTATTTACAAAACAATAAATCGTCTGCTTCCTTTCATTTCATGTATTGTTCTATTTCTTGTTGTTTCATTCAATAGTTTTCCTGTGGTCTTTAAATCTGGAATGAAAAAAAAAAAACATTGTACCAAGCGGGAGTCGATCTCACGACCTTTGGGACGAAGGGCGGGCGCGTTCGCCACTAAGCTATACAGGCATGTTAGATCAGCTTGGTCAACTTCTTATTTAAAAGTGGATGGTTTGTTTTGCACTGTGCGTGCCGAATGAAGCCTTTTTCCGTGCTTCTCTGCCTCACTCAGAAGTGATTTCTGTTCACAGTCCGTGAAGTTCCTCTTTTTTCCACGTTCCGACATGATTTGCAATGGAGCAGAGACGACATTCCTGTCGTGCATGGCATATTTGAATGACTTTGCATATTCATACGGAGGCGTGTCAAGGGCGGAGTCGGCCACTCTCTCATGTGCGCTGAATTCCACGTTGATTGTGTTGTACATAAGGAATGTGCGTGGATTCCGGTGTACGCACAGTTTGATAAATCTGGATTTTTTTGTGCGTGGACACTTTTCTGGATTTGTCCGTACGTGACTTTTCAGTAAGAAATCTACGCAAGTCTTTGTACATGAGGCCCCTGGGCTGCAGATACCTGCGTCCAGATGGAAGCAACCTGAACTCACCATGGAGTGGGTGATCAGGATCTGCCAGAATCAGCCTGGTCTTGTTCAATGACCTCGCCTTGTATAGGTCAGTGAGGTTCTGTAGGCCTACGCCAGCAGTTTTGCTGCACACCCTGACAATCCCTGAGTATGTTCCTGTTTATGCATGTCAAAAGTTTAAACCAACAGAGTCCAGAGTCCAAACCAATATTTATTGGCTATTGCAGTAATTCTCATGTGAATACAAATATAAGAACGCAAGGTGAGTGCTCATGCACATCATTCCAGATGCCTTTATAATGAATTCAGTATAGAAATCTTAAATTTGATACTCTTCTTGTTATTTTCCTTCTTCAGGGGTCTCCAAAGCACACCATCCTCCTCCATCTCACTCTGTCCTGTGCATCCTGTGTCCTCACTCCACCTCCATGTCCTCTCTAACTGCATATATCTCCTTTTTGTATTTTTCCTGAGAGCTGCATTTCTAACATCCTCCTACCAACATACCCAATGACCCTCCATGTCCAAACCATCTCAGACTGAGCTCTAACGTTATAAATGCAATGGATTACCATTTAAAAATAAGTAAGAGTGTAGATAAAAAAATTAAGCTTTTTTTACGTAAAGGCCTGGTATCCTGAAAGCATGACATATACAAAAGCCTCTTTGGTGTAGAAAATGTTTTTGTATGAGGTTTTCTTTCCTGCTGACAAATTTAGGATTTGAGTTTTAGCTATACAGCTAGAGACTGCCATAAGATATTCACAAAAATTCCAGTGACACATGAAATATTTTGCTAACAGAATAACAGTGTTAATCCATCAGTCACCATTTTTGTGTTTCTTAATATCAACTGACCGAGATGGCCATCGGATTGGATTGGCTCCAAAAATTAATCAGGCCTATCAATGGTTACTTTTTGAGAGCTTCATTAAAATCAGATATTTTGCTAACACTAGCAACACACACAGAGACATGCACAAAAGTACAGGTGGTCCCCGACTTACGAGCGAGTTCCGTTCCTACGAGTCGCTCGTAAGACGAACATTCGTATGTCGGAACACGAAACACGTGTCGCTCGTAAGTCCGGATTTTCGGTCGTAAGTCGGAAAATTTATGCTAGCGCTACTACGAACACTCGTTTTTCAACACAAACGTACATACTAGTTCATAAACATGCTCAGAAACTTGTTTACAAACTGTTAGCTAACACACTTTCATCTAAAAACACATACCAGTGCTGTATTTTCTGTATGTTCTGTACAACTTTACTGTTCGTTAGTCAGCTCGTAAGTCCGGAACCTCGTATGTCGATGCACTCGTAAGTCGGGGACCACCTGTACTGGGTTTAATAGGTTTTTGGTTTTTGCCCAAATTAGAAACAAAGGGGAACTACTCTAATTCTCATAAGTTTGGACAAGTTTTTATTTTTGTCTGCTGTTATTTTCTTACTGTTTGACACAAAAGTCACACTTCCTTGGTAAAACTCAGCAGGTGGTGCAGGAATCGAATAAAAAAAAGACTTAACAGAAACAAAGGGGAACTACTCTAATTCTCATAAGTTTGGACAAGTTTTTATTTTTGTCTGCTGTTATTTTCTTACTGTTTGACACAAAAGTCACACTTCCTTGGTAAAACTCAGCAGGTGGTGCAGGAATCGAATAAAAAAAAGACTTAACAGTGTGAGCTTTTCAAGGGCCACATTGGAGGTGTTTGACATTAACATCACACAACAAACACTCCAAAATCCCACTTACCAAACAGGATCGTGCACTGAAGCAAACCTTGGAAAGGTTGCTTCGGGTGACTGCTGTGCTTCAGCACCTGAAGCATGATGGCTTCCATCACAGGCTAAGACTATTTAATGAGAAACAACTCTCCACTGCAGTTGTTTAGAGCAAACATGTCAGTCTTGTTTTATTCGACAAACTGGAAATGATCTGCTTCCTGCTAATCAAATACTTGTAATATGATCAATCATTTTAAAGTGTAATTTCATTAAAGTAAAAAAAAAGAAGTGGAACAGAGCAGGAAAAAAGGCCAAAATATGCATTTTAGGGTACATTTTGTAATTGCCTTGAGTCCATGTTTAGAGAGTCTAATGTGGTTTAAGGTCATTGTTCGTAACAAGTCAGTTTATGTTACGTGAAAGTTCTGAAAAGGCCCGAGCTGTGGCGAAACACCAGTCGGAACGGAAAGGTCAGCCCTTGTCTCAACAGCTAACTGCTCCTGCAAATAAATAAATAAATTAAATAAAAGTTGCACGATCCCTGCAGGTAACTTTTCATGGATTATATTATTTAGAAAATTCAGAGGCCTTCTCTTGTTTTAATTTTCCCCCTGTCTTTTCAGCCTTTTTAGAAGAATCAGTTTGTAAAAGCCAATAGCTCTAAAACATATGTGTCAAACTCAAGGCCCCGGGGCCAAATGTGGCCCTCATTGACATCTTATCTGGCCCCCCAAGATGACATGTCAAACATGCAATAGAGAACGTCAAATGAGACCAATCAAACTCTTTTTTGAGGAACCTGCAACCAAGAAAAGATGTTGGGTATCTGATTTGAGTTAATGTAGATTTTGAAACTGAAAGTTCTGCACCATAACTCATGTTCCCTGAAGGAAGGGAACGAGTTGCAACATACTTGCTATGGGAATTGCGCCCCGCGCGATTACCTGAAGGAATACATGCATGCCTTTTAAGGCAGGGGGCGTCACCCCGCACCAGAGGTACCGCCCTTTGGGTACTTAGGCGACTGACGCCCCTCCAACTGTCTCCAAAATTGCACTTCACCAAGCTTTCAGCATTGAAAGGGCCAGCTATGTTGCATCTGGTTCCCTTCCTTCAGGGAACATGAGTTATGGTGCATAACTTTCAGTTCCCTTTCAGTTCGGTCTCTCGGTGCAACATACTTGCCATGGGAACTTAATTCATTCACGCCCTTGAAATGCTCAGTAAAATGCCTGTTAGTGTGAAGAACGTCTGCCCTTGACCAGAAGGCATCTCAAAGCTACTTTCTATTGTGTATTAGAAAGAACAGCCTGAGTGACATCACACACAGTAATGGTGTGATCACACCGAACAGCATTTCAACGGCAGGAGCGTCCAGCTTACATGCAAAGTCAATGGGGGACGCGCTTCCAGCCGCGTCTTGGCGTCAGGCGTCACGTCGCGTGCGTGTTGAGCGTGCTGGAAAGCGTTTTCCGTGCACGTGAACCGGCTTCAGCCTCCAAAGCACGCATTCACCATGCTGAAGATTTCGCCGTTCAAACGTTCAAACGCCGCTCAACTCTCCCTGATTGGTTGACACACCAACCAATCAGGGAGAGTTGGGGGGAGAAGAGAGGGGGAGAAGAGAGGGGGAGAAGAGAGGGGGAGAGTCCCTATGTGACGCGGAAACGAGGGGGCGCGCGCACTATGTGACGTATTGTTTGTGGGACACAGAAAAGACCCGCAAGGTCGTGTACTATGGAAGAGAAACTCATTGTAGCTGTGTGTTCGCGACAAGTCCAGTCAAGTCTGCTCCACAGAGACAGAAATAAAAAGCTCCTCGCCTGGCGGAGTGCAGTGAGGAGGACTCGGTATACCGGTAAGCTCCTCCCACACACCCCGCAGCAGTTTCGCATTCTGGTCCAAAGGTCTGGACACCAAGTGCGTCCACTTGCGTGCGTGACGAGCTTTTTGGAGGTTGAAACGCTGTTCGGTGTGATCACACCATAACATCCAAACTGTAGTACTTTGCAAAAGTTTTTAAAGAGCTCCAGTTTGCAGCAGCACAAATGTCTGCAACTGACACGCCCTTGAACAATGACCAAGAAGTGGCCAAGCCCCTGGTTGAGTGAGCATGGACTCCAGGGGGCACTTGTTGACCTTTGCTACCGTATGCCCTCTTAATGGCCTCCGTCACCCAATGTGAGAGGCGCTGTCTTGATAGGGCCTTTCCTGTAGCAGGTGCGGCAAAGCAGACGAACAGTTGGTTTGTTTTCCTCCATTCGGCTGTTCTCTGCATGTAGGTGCGTAAAGCCCTCACTGGGCAGAGAGCCTGTAGCCTTTCCTGTTCCTGAGTGAGGACAGGGGCAGGTGGAAAGGAGGAGAGATCAAAGTCCAGACTCCTATGGTTCAGAGTCAAGACCTTGGGAGTGTATGCGGGATTAGGCCTTAGTGTGACCTTTGACCCATCAGGGGCGAATCTGGTACACATTGGGTGTACAGACAATGCATGGAGGTCACCCACGCGTTTCGCCGAGCAAAGAGCCAGGAGAAGAGCAGTTTTGTAAGATAGAAGATCTATCTTAATCTCGCTCAGAGGCTCGAATGGTGGGTCGCAAAGAGCCCCCAAGACCAGACCAAGATCCCAACCAGGGGTCAAGGTCCTGCTGGGTGGCTTGGTTCGAAGCACACCTTTCATATATCTCATTATGATTGGATGTGCTCCAGGAGTCCTGTGTCCCCAGCCCTCGTGACAGGCAGAGATAGCTGCAAGGAACACTTTAATCGTTGAATAAGAACGACCCTTTTCCAGTAAATCCTGAAGGAAAGTTATAGTTGAGCCAGGTCGCAAGCATAAGAAATTATATTTCTTTCTGAGCACCAGGCTTCGAAGATGCGCCACTTTTGTGCGTATAGGGACTGTGTTGACCCGGCACGGGCATTTTGTATAGTTGTCACCACGTTCTCAGGCAGACCCGACGCCATCAGCCTGTCTTTTTCAGCTAACAGGCTGGAAGTAATTCCAGATCCTGGCCTAAACAGCTGGGCTGTGACTTCCTGTGTGAGACTTTGAGGGTCCACCAGGTTGGGGAGCGGGCCTCCACGTTGATGTGTTAACAGACTTCCCTGATCGAGTCTCCTCGAAGACAGATGGAGTCTATTAATTTTATTAGAATGAGTTGGGACAGGAAAGCTACTGTTTCCCTCCAAAACAGGATTTTTTATTGGGTTGAGGGGCTGCTGCTTCTGTAAACGAGCAGACCTCCTGATTCCAATTGTTGTCCCCCCAGGTGGGATACTGTGTGGGGACAAGGTTGATGCAGCTTTGTGAGGAAAATCACGTGCTACTCTTCCACTGCTCGAGCGTTGCGTGTCCTTCATGAATAATAAAGGAGCAGCAGCAACGTGTGAACGTGGGGATGATCCTTTGTGACCGGCAGACTCAAGATAATTTGTTGATAAGGAGCCCAGTTTCCTTTCAAAATCAGGAGGAAAATTCTGGTTCAACTCCGATCCTTTTACACACACAGTAACGTGATCACAGCCATTGCTTAGAGGGTGTGAAAAATGTGTCTGCCTTGGGGCATCCAACGTGCTCTCCTGTGGTGCTCTCCTGTCACGTGGTCATCTGGTTAGTGTATTAGCTGGCCCCTTGCTCATAATGGAGCGGGGGCTGGGACACGTGCCCTTTCCCACCTGTCTTAGCGAGAGGTGTAGGGTCTGTTCACAGATGCCTCTAGGTCTGTCTTCTGGAGACAGGTCCAGAGGCACCCTGCTGGGGCTTATTGAATAAGCTGGCACCCCATGAGCCGTGAGGGAGGGGGATGTGCCCCCCCCCTTTATGAGGCCCGTACTGTTGACGTTATTTGTGTTGGTGTGTTTTTTTTCCAATAAAACAGGGATGGGCTGTTTTATGAGTTTTATTCGTGCTTACGTGCAACAACATACATGATTTGATGTCACTCACAGCAGGGAGAACATGGTTTGTGCATGCAACAGAGTTATCAGCCATTTGTACTTTGCTACAAATAAAGTCTGAACAAGGTGCGAACACTCCCGTTACCGCGTGGGCGGGAGGTCGTCTAAAATGTAAATGTGAGCCTGGTTCATCAGGCACGTTTTTGACGAGTGTCCCGATTCGCCGAGGAGGCCCTATGCCTGCTCGCTTGGCATGGGACAAACCTATTTTTAGTCCATGCGTGCTCGGAGCAAGGTTGGTTCGGCGGGGGTCTCTGCCGAGGCTCCTCCTCGTATGCTGTCCGCTTCTGCGGTGGCGCAAGCATCGTCGAGCGGTGCCGCGGCTGTGCAGGTCTGCTTCCAGCGAGCTCTCTGAAGGGGGGGGGGACTCAGACGAGGAATGCCCACCCTGAGGGCTTCAGCCTGCCTGCGCCTTTGGTCCAGCTTGGTTTAGATTCGCTCCAAAGTCTGGGCAAAAAATCCCTCCGCTTCTGTCAAGTGGTGGAGAAAAGGTACCTTTTGTCCCTCCGGTAAATCCGTCAACGTCATCCACAGGTGGTGGAGCGTGATGACCACTTCCGCCATACCTCTGCCCTGAGCGACAACCGTTGTCCCCATCATACGGAGGACAAAGTCTGTAGCTCTGCGGGCTTCGTCCAGTAATTCGGTAGCAGCTTGCTTATCCGAGGTTTCCTGCAGTTGTTGGAGTTTTTCTGCGAGGTAAGCCTGCATCATCGCTGACGCGTTCATGGCACGCGCCGCGAGTCCTTGAGCTCTGTAGCACTTCTCGAGAAGCGACGCTGAGGCTCTGCAAGCTTTGCTGGGGAGAGTCGGCTTTGTTCCTGATGATCTGGGAGCTAGGTGGGACGCTAGCGTGTCCTCAATCTGAGGTGCATTAGCTATTCCCACCTGATCCATGCCCTCCACGTCGAGGAATTGTGAGAGAGGGAGGAGCATGGGCGCTCGTGGCTGAGGCCAGGTGCGGGTCAGTTCCGTGAGGAAGTCTGGGAACACGGGCATCCTTTGCCTTGTTGCAGCCTGTTGTTTTGAATAAAAATAGTTCCCCGCCAGCCTCGTGACCTGTTGGCGAGGTGGGGGTTCCGGCCAGGGGATGTTCAACGCGTCCGCTGCTCTGTGGCACAGGTCCAACAGGGCCGGGATGGAGAAGTCCGTTTCAGGGAGCGCAGGTATCGGGGTCCTGGGGAGGTCCTCTCCCGGATCCTCGATCTGGAGTTCTGGTTCCTCTGCTGAAAATTCTCCCAAGGCTGAGATGGAGATCTCATCTTCATTCATCATGCCTCTGGTGTCGAACTCGACTGTTAGGTCCACCATGGGAGCAAGTGGGTCAGGGCTGTCGTCCCATTCGACGCGCGTGCTGTCGTGTAGAGCCATGTGTTCGAGCTCTGGGGTCGGAGTGAGGGTCTCCGTGGTGTCTGGGTCCTGTGGACCAGCTGAGCTTCCCATGGCCTTAGCCACGAGGTCCACGCGCTGCCGTAGCACCGCGTCCAGCATCTGGCTGCAGTGTGGGCAAGAGTCGGGCGCGTCCAGAGCTTGTCTTGCATGAAATATACCCAGGCAGACTGGACAGGCCTCATGGGTGTCCGTCGCTGCGAGGGAAAATCCATAGCCACTGGGACAGACGCGCGAGGTTGGGCTCGCCGTCCCGTTGGCTTTCCTTTGAAGTTTTGTCTTTCGCTTTCCCTTCTCCGGAGGCATGTCCGAGATAAGGCGAGCGAGACCTTCCAGAATCCTTTTTCTTCTTTGTTCGAGTGTCTCCTCCGTCGTGTCGCTTTCGCTGGCTAGCCCGCTAAGTATGATTAGCCGAGGTAGCGGTTGTGGCGCAGTTATAACGCTGTTGAGCGAAGCAACCTGTGGAGAGAGGAGAGAAGAAAACTTTGAGGTTATAGAAATGTGCTGGGCTAGCTTTCGCTAGTCCAGCAGTACGCAGGGAAAAATTCTCTGTGCGCTCTGTGCAAGGAGCGAGCTCACCTCAAGTTGAGCGATGGAGCAGCAGAGAAGTCCCGCGAAGAGAGGTAGTTCAGGTTTTTGCGAGGTGAAGGGCAAAAAAGAGACAGTTGGAGGGGCGTCAGTCGCCTAAGTACCTAAAGGGCGGTACCTCTGGCGCGGGGTGACGCCCCCTGCCATAAAAGGCGTGAATGTATTCCTTCAGGTAATCGCGCGGGGGCGCAATTGCCATAGCAAGTATGTTGCACCGAGAGACCGAACTGAAAGGGAACTGGTCCTTAGTTTGAAAAGGTTTAATTTTGGCCTTTAAGTGAGTTTGACACCCCTGTAAGTTACAAAGTATAAGTAGTCATAATTTATGTATATATTTACAGCTCTTTGTTATTTCAATCCATGGCCCCATTCTGGCCACACATTTTAAAGGTTTTTGGAGGCACCCCCAGGTTGTAGTTACCCTATTTTCCGCCGTCTCACCGCATTATAAGTCGCATCAGTCGAAATATGTCTAAAAAAGTGGAAAAATCCATAAATAAGTATGCACCACAGCAGTTTGTTACGCGTCAGCACTGACAACCCAGAAATGTGGGCCGGTGTTGTGCCAAAAATCGACTGGCTGCCAAATGGTGACCACAGGAGCATGCATGGGAGGACTTTAACAAGAATTTAACAAGACTAACACTCAAAAACAATTATTTGTTTGCTCAACATTATAGTAAAGGTTTGTCTCATTCTAACGTTTCTTTAATAAATGCACTTTGACGGTCAAATCAACTGTATTTTAAAAGCTGATAAGTGGAAGTAGGAGTGAACAGAGGGATGAGTTGCTGAGCATATCTTTAAATTTTAAAAAGGAAAACCACCTAAAAACAATTTGTTAGCTCAACTTTATAGTAAAGGTGTGTCTCAGTTGTACTCTTACGTAATAAATGCACTTCAATGGTCAAATTAGTTGCACTTTGCCAGGGCGGTGCAGCAAAATGAAGGTGATTTGATGGTTGCTCCAAGCGAGCTAGGCAAAGGTGGCAGTCTAAGGCAAGCCAATTGTGTCATTAATAGACACTTTTAGCTATTACATGATACAACAGCATTCCATACTACTCAAGTGCCATCTAGCAGCTGAAAATGGTAGTGTTCAATATTTTCAGTCAGAATGACTGAAAATGGTCGTATCTCACCCAAAAATTGGTTTATAAATATGAGGAAAAATCCATAAATATGTCATTTTGGTGTATAAGTCGCAAGGCATGCAAATTATGCAAAAAACTGCCACTTATAGGCCGAAAAATATGGTAGTCTTTTTTGTCTGTTTTCTTTGGTGCCACTTTTGTATAAAAGCTCGCTTGCTGTGCATGCATTATATGCTTTTGAATTTGTATTCTAAGCTAGATTTTTTTGCTATTTAAACTTTTAAAAATTTACTTCTAAAAATAACTCAAGGGATGTCTGACTTCCCTAAAAAAGACATTGTGACAGGATCAGATGCCATTCTAAAGTCTGTATACTCATTTGCATTGATGGTGCCTTTCCAGATTTGTAAGTTGCTCATGCCAGAGGCACTAATGCACCCCCATACCACCAGAGAGGCAGATTTTTTAACTGATTACTGCAGATTGAATGATCCCTTTACGCATTAGTACAAAGGACATGTTTGTGGTTTTCAAAAGTATGTTCACGTTTTGATTTGTCTGACTACAGAGCAGTTTTCACTTTGCCACAGCATACAGACGACGACTTCTTTGCATGACTGAGCTTTAACCTGCACTTGTGAACGGCACAGCAATCTGTATACAGACAATGATTTGTGATTTTTAATGCACTGCCACTGGAGGGCCCAAAGATATTGAATATACATGCACAATGTTGACTTACGTCCTTTTCCTTTGGCCACAGACTCCTCCAGGTTATTGAAATATTTTGGAGATATTATGAAGTGTAATGAGTTTTGACCCCGGGGCACAACTTTGAATTTTTCCACAAGGTCTTTGGTCAGTTCCAAGAATATTGCCACAGATACAATACATTACGCACGTTGAAAATTTAAACTTGTGCTAAGCTGCAACAGTTCCATCATAAGGCAATTCTGTGCCTGCACTTGATTCTGGGGAGACATTCTTCTTCTTCTCCGCACTGAAAATACTCAGTGACTGTTTCTAAACAGTGGTTTTGCATTTTTAGTTAAATATAAGGTTTTCTTTGAGTCTCATTTGGTTGTACAGTATTGTGTTTAATTTATTCTACTAAGGCTTTATTCTTCAGAGTTCGTCCACATTTTTTGACTGTTCGAGGAAGCTGGACTACAGGCAGGGGGAATATAAAAGCATGCCAGATGGCTACAGCAAGGATTTAAACCATGAATATTATTGCAACAAAGAAATCACAGAAATACCTTGATGCACAGAAATGTACCAATTTCAATACCCCGCCTGTTCAAACATAATGCATAACAAATTGTATCTCTTTAAACAAACAGCAGCTTTAAGTCCATTAACAAATGCAAACCCTACAGGTTGGTTTAACAACACTTTCAAACCGTCAAAATTCACTGACTCATTACGATGAAATAATTAAACAAACACTGCGTTCATCTGTGACTTTCATTCTTAGTATCTTATGGCAGTTTATTTTCTACTTAACACTGCACTTGAACTATTTCTCACTCAAACTTTTGTTGAACCTATAAACATAATTTTTGCAAAATGCTTGAAAATAAGTCCTTGAAATTATTTAATGTTCCACCTGCAAGTGTCGCATTAAGGTTCACAAACATTATTTCATGGCATGTTATGAATTGAAATGTCCAGAGCAGCATGTTACAAATGAGAGGTGTTGATGCTATTTATTTTTATTTTTATGAAAGTATAATTGAAGGGTTTATTAATTTACTTAATTTGCTCATGTGGCTAACTCTCACCTCTGCTAAAACGTCTCCAACATGTCAAGACTAATTTATTTATGCATTAGTTAATGGGATTCCACCAAAGCTGTGCATGCACTCAGCTATAATTTAGCTTGATAGCAATTACCCCCCTAACCTTAATAATGTTATGGTTTACTGGCCTTCCGAGCTGAGTAGCAATCTCTAAAGCTACTTTATTAGCTGTTGTAATGACTCAGAATTGTGATGGGAAACAGCTTTTTTTTTTTCAATTTGACTGACATTGATGCAGAGCTGAAGGGCAGGGGGATTGCCATGTGCAGATTAGATGTGGGTCACAGGCAGGACCGGCTCATTATTTTAGCTTCGACACCACGCAGTGAGAAGTTAGCCTCATGGACGCCTTGATTAGCTGGGCAACTGGCTGTGCGCCGATCAGAATATGCGCTCATGTCAGATGAAAGGGCTGGGAGGCGGACTCTGTAATAGGTTTGTGAAGGACAATAGGTGAAAGTGAACGCACATCCAGTAATTGTTCTGGCGGCGCACTCAGGCCCATTGGCAGCGGCTGATGATTTGTTTTAGTCCAGCTGGTAGGAACCAACAAAGCAGCCCTTCAACCAAGCTTTTTCTGGGAATTAAGGTCAAGTTTTACCTGCTAGAGGACTAATAAACCCTGGTGGGAACAAAAAACACTAGTTTCCTCACTGCTGTTTTGATTATGTTGTTTTATGTGGCCATACTTCCTGTTTACTTCCTGGGGGCGGCCGTGGTGTAGTTGTAATGGCAGTCGACCCCTGATCGGAGGGTTGGAGGTTCGAATCCCGCATCCGCCCACCATGTGTCGTTGTGTCCCTGGGCAAGACACTTAACCCCGAGTTGCTCCCGGTAGGTCTGGATGGCGCCTTGCAAGGCAGGCTACCACTACCGGTGTATGAATGTCTGAATGAAGTCAGAGTCAGAGTCAGAGAGTCTTTATTGTCATTTGCACCGCATGTGGTACATGTGATGAAAACGAGATTATGTACACGGGGTCCCAGTTACATCCAACAACAAATGCAAGAGAAAAACAATAATAACATCTAGGATTAACTAAGAGAGACATCAGCTAGTAATACACTAAGCCCTAATGTAGTATATTAATTATTGTAAATATTATATTTATTATATTTATATATATTTATATTATATTTATTGTAAAGCGCTTTGGGGCTCCTCACAGGGGGCTGGAAAGCGCTATATAAATAAGCTCCATTTACCATTTACCATTTAAGAGCAGAAGTTCCCTTATCAGTCAGTCACTCGGTGCAACATATTGCTATGGGAAATTGCGCCCCTGCGCGATTACCTGAAGGAATACATTCACGCCTTTACGGCCGGGGCGTCAGCGTCACGCCAGAGTCCCCACCCTCTGGGTATTTAAGACGCGGACGCCCATCCTACTTTCTCTTATTGCCCTTCACCTCGCTTAAACCTGAACCTCGTGGGACTTCTCTGTTGTCACATCGCTCGACTAGAGGTGAGCTTGCTCCCTACGCTGAGCGTACAGAGAAATTTTCCTGCGTACTGCTGGGCTGGCGAAAGCTAGTCCAGCGTTTTCTACTTACCTCGAAGCTTTTCTTCTCTCTCCGCAGCTGCTTCGCTCGACGGCGCTAACTGCGTCACAACGCTCCCTGCTAACTATTAGCAGGCTAGCCAGCGAAAGCGACACGACGGAGAGGACGTCTTCGAACAAAAGGAAGCTAGGAACAGCCTCGACGCTTCTCTTCTTCGGACATGGCTCCCGAGAAGGGAAAACGGAGGACAAAGATTCCGAAGAAAGCCAGCAGGACGGCGAGCCCTCGCTCGCGCCCCTGCCCCAGCAGCTGCGGCTACTCCCTGTCAGCGACGGACACCCACGAGGCCTGTCCCGTCTGTCTAGGGATTCTGCACGCAAGAACAGCGTTGGAATCCCCCGACTCCTGCTCCCACTGCTGTCGGATGCTGGCGGTCGTGAGGAAGCGCCGTGCGGACGCACTGGCTAAGGCCATGGAGAAGGCCTCGGTGCTGAAGGCCGCAGGCTCTACAGAACCGCTCGCTCCCGAACCGAAGTTCGAAAACACGGATTTGGAATGCAGCGGTCAGGTCGGGGATGAGAACGTGTCGGACTCCTCGGTCCCCGTCGAGGACTTGACGCCCGAAGTGTCTGACCAAGACGCCGAGTACGGTTGCGGAGGGGAAAGTGTGGACTCCTCCCAGAACCTGGCGCAAGTTCTACTGGAACCGGACGTGTCGGCCCTCGCTCTGTTCGACTTGTGCCACAGGGCCGCAAGCGCACTGTAGGTCGCGTGGCTGGACCCCACGCCTCGCCAACAGGTTACGAGGCTGGCGGGAAATTACTTCTATGCGAAACAACAGCCGACGACGTTGCAGAAAATGCCCATTTTCCCGGACTTCCTGATGGAGCTCACGCCCTCCTGGGTGGAACCCGGAGCTCCCATGACATTGCCACTCTCCCGGTTCCTGGATGTCACCGGAATGGAGACAGCAGGTCTTGCCAGGGCACCCCAGATAGAGGAGACCCTGGCGGCTCATCTGGCCCCCGCAGCAACGGGTGCCAAGCCAGCATTGCCCAGCAAGGTCTGCCGCGCTTCTGAGAAACAGCTCGACAAGTGCTACCGGGCTCAGGGCTTCACGGCTCGTGCGATGAACGCTTCGACCATGATGCAGGCGTACCTAGCAGAAAAGCTGCAGGAGCTCCAGGTAACAGCAAATGAACAGGCCGCAGCAGAGGCCCTGGAGGAGGCCCGCCGGGCCTCTGACTTCGTGCTCCGCATGATGGGGACAATAGCCATCACGCAGGGCAGAGCAATGGCGGAAATGGTTGTCGCCCAGCGCCATCTTTGGTTGACCTTAACGGACCTCCCGGAAGGCCAGAGGTCTCTCTTCCTCCAGCACCCGATCGAGCCGACGGGACTCTTTGGGGGAGCTCTGGAACGCATCCAGGCCAGGCTGGAGCAAAGGCGCAAACAGGCGGAAGCCCTCCGCGAGGGGCTGCCAAGAAAAAGCTTTGCCCCCCCCAGGGAAGCCATACGTCGCCCTCCGCAGAAGAGACCTGCTGGCGACGGAGAGCCTTTTCAGCCTCAGGCGGCTCGGCCGAGGGCCTCTTCGATGACCTCAGGTGGGAAGCAGATTCGGGCCTGATGAAACAGGACAAACTCATGACTTTACAGGTTTGCCCGCCCACGTGGTATGGGAACCTGACCTTTTGAGCCCAGACTTCACTTGTAAACACTACAAGGAGCTGGTGACGTGTGTGTGTGCACTAAACATAACTTGTCTACTGTATGTGTAATAAAAACAAACACTGTTTCAGGCATATACAAAAGTAAAAGTACCAAAGCACAGACTGCCCTGGTTCTTGACTCGAGCCCCACTTTTGTGAAACACAAACTACTTGGTCAGACTATGATCCGTAAGACGCACGAGTTCTGCCTGTGACGGTCAGATCTCGCGATATCTTCTGTTGGACAGACCAACCTGCTCGAGAGCACGCGAGAGAGGTCGAAGGCCACCCCTCCCGCACTCAAACATGACAAGCAGCAGTTAGACATGCCTTCCAGGCTCATGGCGCACGCGCAGGCCTGGAGGGCGTGTCTGCCAAACGAATGGGTCATGACGACGGTGTGTCATGGGCTCAAGCTGCAGTTCGTCAAAGGACCGCCCCCCTTCACGGGGATGTTGCAATCAAATATTAACCCAGCACGCGCACACGTACTGAGGGAGGAAGTATTAACGATGCTACAGAAAGGAGTAATAAGTTTGGTCCCGAAACACAAACTACGTTCCGATCACTACAGCAAGTACTTCCTGGTGCCCAAAAGAGATCAATCCCTGAGGCCGATCCTGGATCTCAGGACCCTGAAAAAGAGAATAAGAACTTTCAAGTTCAGGATGCTTACACTGCAGTAGGTCCTCCAGTCTGTGAGACCTGGAGACTACGCATGTACAGTGGATTTGAAGGACGCCTATTTCCATGTGGGTGTAAAATATTGATGAATAAAGCCGTACAGGCACCAATATGTAAAGGAAATCTATTGGCCGTTTGCGTAATTAAACACAAACGAGGTCAGTTTACTGACTTACCTATAGATTAGATGATAGATTTGAGCAGGTTTTAGACTGTCTCAAACCTACCATCAGTTAAACGGGGTCTCAACTTTTTCAGATTAAATCAACAAATCTAACGATGTGATTAGCCAGAAATGTAATTTCACAAGAGGCTCAACTTATGTTGGTCTACCAGAAAATAGACCTTTTATTGAAACTATCACAAGAATTACATTAAACATTTGTATCGATATTAGCTCTGATTTACTAAGTTGACAAGAATTCAAATTAAAACAAACAGACAGTTTAAACTTAACGGTTGGCACATTACTTGACAGATTAAATGCTTATGAAAAATAAGAAATAGGAGGAAGGAATATGAAAGCTAAGTTAACTAAAGTTGTTTACTTTGAAACAACCAGAGTGGCACCTTCCCATACAGATCAGGCTGTGCCTCCGACACGTGCAGCATACAAGCAAAGCCTCTTTACCTGGTGACGATAGTCCCTTGGAGGTGAGGACAGAGAAGTTTGTGGACACTAACGGACTGTGTTGTCCCGTTGAGGTCCAGTCGACTTCGTGCGTGTATGACTGGATCAGACGAGCCAGGAGCACGCTTTCACCGGCAGGAACAGGACCAGCTACTGGCTGAACTTTTCAAAGTAAAACTTCAGAAAACAAATTCTTTCAGAAATGAGTGAACGGATCACAGTAAGGCTTTACTATGATTCCAGCTGAGACGTGGGTCGTTGACACATGACCGGGCCGTCTCCAGCTTTCCAGAGGGAAGCAAGTTGTCAGTTCGTTCTCCTCCAAACACTAACGGAAAATGCAGGAAGTGCCCATTTATAGGGGAGGTGGGGTCTGACCACCTCCTCGATGACTATTGGCCGAAAGTCTCTTGACGGACAACAGGAAAAATGTTTACAAAGCGACCAGATGGCCGCTCGTGAGCACAGAGAAATATTATGGCTAACTTCATAGACAAAACAGAGAAGGAAGCTGAACAGCTAACAGTTTACCCTGAACTGTGTCTTAGAATCAGAGCCTGCTTGCTCTTGCAGAAATAAAACCAGCAGAAGGTCAAAGCTCATGAAAGTAACAGATCATCATTAAAATGACAAAATATACTGTAGATCAATTCTGAATTAACACACATTAAAGAGAAAGTTCAATCTGATTAATTAGTGTCCATTAATTCATAATAATTGTTAACCAATATAAGTGTCCAATCGTCTCCTTGAGGGCCTCAAGAAGGTGTAACACTGAGAGTTTCAGAGAGATGCAGAGAGGTGTACTTGAAGGTCAAGCCTAAAATATCAGAGGCTAGGTGTATCACTACATGGACGTGTGGAGGAGGCACAGGAAATTCTTTCGGTTTGCTTTTGAAGGGAAGGCTTACGAATTCAAAGCCTTACCCTTCGGTTTGAAGACTGCTCCTCGTACATTTACTAAATGTCTGGACGCAGCCCTGACCCCTCTTAGGAATGAAGGAGTCAGAATTATGAACTACCTGGATGACCTCCTGATTCTGTCCGGAAGCAGAATACAGGCCCAGTCACACTCCTGTAGGGTGATTTCTCACCTGGAGTCTCTCGGTTTTGTCATAAACCTACAAAAGAGTAACCTGATCCCATCACGGTCTGCCGTATTTCTGGGGGTACAGGTCAACATCATCAGGTACAGAGCATGGCTCTCAAAGGAACGTGTTTCCTCGATTCGCCATTGCCTGGCAAAGTTCAAACTGAATCAGCGGGTCCCCATGAAAACGTGCCAACGCCTCTTAGGCCTCTTGGCTGCAGCCATACCCTGTGTGCCACACGCATTGCTGAAAATGCGGGCCCTACAAGTATGGCTAAACCAACAAACACGGCCTGCCCTGCTTGGTCGAGCAGGGAAGTTAGAATCGATTCTGAGTGCCTGAGGGCCCTGGAACCTTGGAGAAACTTGTCTGTTTTCATGGAAGGGGTCCTGTTAGGTAGGGTGTCATCCCATGTGGTCATCACTACGGACGTCTCAAAAACAGGATGGGGGGCAGTCTGCCGAAATCAGAACGTCCGAGGCCTTTGGAAAGAACAGGAAGCGAGATTACACATCAACTTCCTGGAATTGTTGGCCGTATTCCTGTCAGTAAAATATTTTTTTGGCAAAGGTCTGATTGCAGGACAGCACGTCCTAGTAAAATCAGATAACAGAACCACGGTGTCCTTCATCAACAAGGAGGGGAACAAGATCCCAAGCCCTCCTCGGCCTGACGCAAAGGATGCTCACGTGGTGTGCTCCAAGAATATTGTCGCTCAGGGCGACTCATGTTCCGGGTGAACTGAATTATGGAGCGGATGCCATCTCGAGAGGGCCTCTTTTGGAGTCAGAATGGAGACTGAACCCAGGAGTCGTGGAGCAGGTCTGGTCACGATTTGGGAGAGCCTCGGTGGACTTGTTCGCATGCAGAGCTAGCTCACAATGTGACCTCTACTTCTCTTTGAAGGAAACAGATGTACCGTTGGGAACGGATGCTTTGGCCCATGATTGGCCAGCAGGGGTGCTGTACTATGCTTTTCCACCTGTCCCTCTGATCCAGGTGACACTGGAACGTGTACGTAAGGGAGCCCTCTCTCTGATACTGATAGCCCCCAGGTGGCAGCAGAAACCGTGGTTCCCGGAACTGATCTCAATGTTGTCAGGGATACCATGGCAGTTGCCTTCTTACAGGGACCTGCTGACTCAGGCACGTGGGAAGCTTCTACACCCACGTCCGGAGCTGTGGCAGCTTTCAGCCTGGCCATTGAAGGGACCTGGCTGAGGGCCTAAGGCTTGACTGTTTTTTTCCAAAAACAACAACAACAACAACATACACAGGGGAGACCCTTGGTGTTTATGTTTACTTGGGAGATGTTCTGTGGAAGGGTTCCCCTCTCCTCTAACAGGTCTCCAACATCAGGATGGGCCCCCTCTGACAGTCCTAGTAAGTTGTCTGTTCAGGGAGCAGATAAGGGACTCGTACGTGCCCCTTGTGTGTATGAAAATTTTGCCCCTGTGGGACCTGGAAGGTCACCCTGTGTTTGAACTGGGTCCTTTACCTACACATTGCCATCTGGTTTGCCAGTGGCTTAAGGGGTCTCTTTGCTATTTTCCTCCTGCTTCCCAAATTTCCAGGGAAGGAGATGGTGGGCAATCACACTAGCGGAGCACGTTTGTGCTGCCTCTAGCTGGTGTTTCATCAATATGTCCAGTGGTAACATCAGGTTGATGTAAAGGCGTGAATGTATTCCTTCAGGTAATCGCGCGGGGCGCAATTTCCCATAGCAATATGTTGCACCTCATTCCCTTCCTTCAGGGAACATGAGTTATGGTGCATAACGTTCAGTTTTGTTGCTGAGTATTGAACAAATAAGTTACTAAGAAGAAACATCTTGAAAACAATTAACCCAGTACAGAAGTAACAAAGGCGCAGACTAATTTTTATGCATTCATCTAAGAGCAGACTTTCCCGATATACATGCAGTAAATAACATATTACAATTTTAAAGTCTTTTTTCATGTATCCTGTAGGCATAGTAATCGCAACAATTACCAGTATATGTGACGAGGACGTGTCCCCCTCACATACATTTTTTTTTTCATTTGGACCCCCTTATATTTACCATGAAGTCTTAGTTCACCCAGCTCTGTTTCTATTTCTCCATGAACAATTCCATTCCACTTGATTAATAGGAAAATACTCAAGACACTAAAAATTCACTCCAGGTTTTCCTGGTTACCTACAACCAGCGGTGGGACGTAACTAAGTACAAATACTTTGTTACTGTACTTAAGTACATTTTTCATGTATCTGTACTCTACTTAAGTAAAATAAAATGTGGGTACTTTTACTTATACTCGACAACATTTTACATGAAGTATCTGTACTTTCTACTACACTACATTTCTATAATGTGTTGCGTTACCAGTTACATTCATGTTGCAACTTTTTGATTTGTCGTTAGTTTTAAAGTAACTGATGTTGAGAGAGTTGGTCCATTGAATCACTGCAAAGTGGACAGGTAACATTAGACCCACCTTCAAGAAGAGCTGGACCAATGACGTATATTCTATATACGTCATTGAGCTGGGAGCACCCACTGCACCACTAACACACCCATAATAGATTCCACCGCGGAGAGTCAGCCAGAAGATACACAACACCCATGGCCTTATTGAAAGACTGTTGAAATACTGTTCGGTACAGGTAACTTTGACTTTCAAGACAAATTTAATGAGATTACAAATCTAAATTGGTGTTTGGGCTAAAATCCTTTTGATTTTCAGATTCAAAGACAATCATTTTAACATTAATCACAATGCCACACCATCAAGTTGTGATAATTCAGGGACATTAATCCTAATATAGGGTCAACATTGCAAACAGAGAGGGGGACTTGATAATAAAAATAATAAAAATAAATGACAAACTTGAATAGGCCATCCTGCTAGATTGTGTTGCTCAACAATCTTACAAAACAGCCCTGTTTGTGGAAAACCAATTCACCTGCGCTCATGCTCAAAAGGGCAATAAAAGGTCAGCGATGAAACCAAGAGCTAGATACAAGTATGTAATAAAAAACACCAGACAAGAGAAAATATCAGTTCCAGAGATAAAGTAAAGGCAAACAAGAGCAAAGAAATAACCATTAATGATTTAGGAAGGTTTGGACTTGTTTGGTTGACTATTTTGACTTTTATAAAATTACATTTTCAAACTAAATATATACATTTTTTTAAACCCACTTCCTATCAATGTAGCAGATAGATTGATAGGTAAAAGTTTAAAAACTCAAAGATGCCATTTTAAAAAGCAAACTTTAATAGCAAACAGTATTTTTAGGACCAAAAATGTAAAGCAAATCTCATAATAGGCAGGACACTGTGTACAATGAGGGTTTTCCGCTCAGTGAACAATCCTGATTATGTGGTTGATTACATATTTTGTTGTTGTTTTTGCTTGAACAAACTGAAGCGTATCGAACTGTTCTGAATCGTGAGTCAGTCAGTTCATAAAAAATGCATGAACTAGAAATCAAGAGTTCTCACTGAAAATATTCTGCTCATTGAACTCGCTTCGCAACGATAAGATCATAAAGACGCTTGTGGGTTTCAAACACTTTGGAAAAGTGAGTCCAACAAGAAGACTGCGTCATGTCCACTTGTTATTTTTTTAAGCGGCTGCACATTTTTAAGCATCCTCAAGCTAAAAAGATGCAGATTTTATTTTATTTTTTACTGCTTTGGAGGGTGAATTTGTACCAGTTTGTAAGCGCAGAGGGTAAAATGAAGAGTTCAAGTTGACCTTGAGAGATATTCAAGTCCTCAACAGAGCTGAACTTATAAAATGATGTGTGAACGCCTTAAAGTCTTCAGGATAGTACACTTTAATTTAAATATGTTGAAAACAGGATAATTAGCTTTGGCACAAGTTTAATAAACAAGCTCTCAAGGACGCAAGGCTAATATTATTTTAAAGGCTTTTTAAAATCTAGGATACATGAATAAAAACATGAGCATTGTCAAATGAATTGTACCCAAAGGAAACCTTTTTTTAAATAAACTAGACTAGCAGATAAAACATAACCCTGTACTGTACATGACTTCAACTTTGTAGGGATCTGCACCTTCCCTGTGCATATACAGTAATTAGTTACTCTACAGGTGGTTTGTGTTTGGGATAATTAAAGTTTCCCCTTTATGTGCTGAGCTCTCCTGTGTCTTAGGCAGGGGAGAATTAAGTGTCATGCTGCACCTTCGCCTCCCAGTGTTGGTATTCTGAGTTATTTCCTAAGAGTTGTAAGTAGTGTCGCTGCCCCATCAGCATTATACTGGTATGTTGTTTTCCTTTTTATAAATAAATACTTTTTTTGTTAGGGATGCACAATATCAGCATGGTATCGGCCAATATTAGCGGTAAAGTTAAATATCAAACATTGGACATTTAATCAAAATAACTCACCAATATAAAAGGTGCAGTTTTTGTATGACAACCCACCCAGTGACAAGGATAAGATGGTAGAAATTTATTGAACCTGCAGGAAGTTACTGTGCCAGAGTTTCAGTACAAAGGAACATACGTAAGAATCACAAGATATAAAGACAACAGAGAATATAAAGAAATGCCAATAATTAAGTTCAAAACAGGTGCAGACAGAAACATTAAAGAGTGTATTGTAGTACAGGATTAATTTTATTGTGCTATGCGAAGAAAGGGGGAGGAGTTGAAAAGTTTGATAGCCACAGGGAGGAAGAACTTCCTTTGGTGTTCTGTCGAGCACCTTGGTGGTCTTAGTCTACGACTGAAGGTGCTGCGGTAAGAGTCCAAGGTGTCATGCAGGGGGTGTGACGTGTTGTTCAGGATCTGGACCAGTTTTCTCAGCATCCTCTGCTCAGACACCTCTGTCAGAGACTGCAGGTCCACTTCCAGAACTGAACCAGCTCTCCTGATGAGTTTATTGAGTCTGTTGGCATCAACTTTTTGCCTGCAGCACCAGCACAAAGTGATGATGTCACGTGCGCCTACCTGATCTGATCAAGGCGGAGAGGAAGAAGTCAAAATTTTGATGGTGTGGAAGTATTTTTTTTTCCGTTGAGGATGTCAGATTCAGAATATTTTTTGGACTATGTTGAGCCTCTCTACATCATCCCCAGTCTGAGATATTTTTCCAACATAGCCTTACCCGAGTTACAAGCCGTCATTTCCAATGTCATTGAGAAGCTAATAGCCGATAGCCCTTGGGTGAGTTTTACCACAGACATTTGGACGTCGTGTTAGCCCCGTTAGCATGATTAGTCAAGGCACAATGGCTAGACAAAAACTTTGAACTTAAAAAGGCTGTCCTTCATGCACAGGAGTGCAGAGGATCCCACACTGCAGCTAGGAACCTGGAACAAGCCTCCACAAGAGAGACAGCATTGAAGGTGACTAATGCTAATAAATAACATTTAACACTTTTCATTAAATATAAGTTAAAGTGCTATGCATATCATATGGCTGTTACTGAATATATGTCACCAGCTCTTACAGCTATTACACAATTTTTTTTAAAACAAATATAAACAAAATAAGTTTTAACATATCGGCATATCAGATGTTGGCCAAAAATCCACTATCGTGCATCCCTATTTTTTGCGAATTTGCTGGAGCTCTGCTTGCATTTGGATTTCACCCACTAAACGATCTTGACAAAGTTTAAACCATTCTTTACCTCTTGCTTTAACTTTGATACCACTGGCTTATCAAACTTCTTTTAAAACTTTTTTTGGGTGTGGTTATGTTTGAGCTACTTTATTGACATTGCCATTGCACCAGGGCACAATACAACATGATTGAATTACGCACATCCGTCTTAAGATAGAGCGAGTGCACGAAGCCGCAACAGTAATTAAACCGCGCCGCCACAATCTTGGTTACAGGTGTGAAAACAAAAAGGGGAGAAACCATGAGGGTAATCAGTGGTATTACAAAAAAGATATATCACATTTTGTCTTACAGGACACCATATGAGACATCAAAAAACTCTACCAGCAAGCAACAGTTAAGACAAATCACATTTGCATTTGAGATCGAAGCAATGAGTTTAAGTCCATGAGCCCTGTTCAGATTTAGCAACAGTTCTACAGAAGGGACCAGCCAGCCTTATCTGTCTGCGAGCACACAGAAAGTTCTCCGTGGAGGGAGGGGGGTTGCGACAGTAGGTTTCAATCTTTAGTTGCTCAGACTCAGGAGAAATTTGTAGTCAGCCTGTCCAAGGCTGCTTGGGAAGTCTGATTACAGGTAGTCCCCGATTTACGAGCGAGATCCGTTACAACGAGGCGCTCGTAAACCGGAAATCTCGTATTTCGGAACGGTTGCCAGGTCTCTCGTAAGTCCGGAATTTCGCTCGTAAATTGGAACGGTTTCGCTAGCGCGACTACAAACACTCGTTTTTCATCAAAAAACTGCTTATGAGTGCATAAAAATGATCGGAAACGTGTGTCCACATGTTTAGCTAACGAACTGTGGTGAAAAAACACATGAAAACTCAGTATTTTTTGCGTTTTTTCCAAAAATTCGCCAGCTCGTAAGTCTGGAACCTCGTAGATCAGAGCGCTCGTAAATCGGGGACTACCTGTAGATCCATTCATCCATCCATTGTCTTCCACTTATCTGGGGTCGGGTCGCGGGGGTAGCAGCTTTAGTAAGGAGGCCCAGACTTCCCTCTCCCCAGCCACTTGGAGCAGCTCCTCTGGGGGAATCCCAAGGCGTTCCCAGGCCAGCCGAGAAACATAGTCCCTCCAGCGTGTCCTGGGTCTTCCTCTGGGTCTCCTCCCGGTGGGACATGCCCGGAACACCTCACCAGGGAGGCGTCCAGGAGGCATCCTAACCAGATGCCCGAGCCACCTCAACTGGCTCCTCTCGATGTGGAGAAGCAGCGGCTCTACTCCGAGTCCCTCCCGGATGACTGAGCTTCTCACCCTATCTCTAAGGGAGAGTCCAGACACCCTGCGGAGAAAACTCATTTCAGCCGCTTGTATCCGAGATCTTGTTCTTTCGGTCACAACCCAAAGCTCATGACCATAGATGAGGGTGGGAACGTAGATCGATCGGTAAATTGAGAGCTTTGCCTTTTGACTCAGCTCTCTCTTCACCACGACAGACCGGTACAGCGCCCGCTTCACTGCGGATGCTGCACCTATCCGCCTATCGATCTCACGCTCCAGTTTTCCCTCATTCGTGAACAAGACCCGAGATACTTAAACTCCTCCACTTGGGGCAGGACCTCCTCCCCGACCCGGAGAGGGCATGCTACCCTTTTCCTGCTCAAGACCATGGCCTCGGATTTGGAGGAACTGATCCTCATCCCGGCCGTATCACACTCAGCTGCAAACCGCTCCAGTGAAAGCCGTATCATGAGCTGATGAAGCCAATAGGACCATATCATCTGCAAAAAACAAAGAAGTGATTCTAAGGCCACCAAAACAGATCCCCTCAACACCTTGGTTGTACCTATAAATTCGGTCCATAAAAGTTATGAACAAAATCGGTGACAAAGGGCAACCTTGGCGGAGTCCAACTCTCACTGGAAACTAGCCTGACTTACTGCCGGCAATGCGGACCAAGCTCTGACACTGGTCGTACAGGGACCTAACAGCCCGTATCAAATGGCCTGGTACCCCATACTCCCGGAGTACCTCCCACAGAACCCCTAAGGGACGTGGTCAAATGCTTTCTCCAAGTCCACAAAGCACATGTAAACTGGTTGGGCAAACTTCCACGCGTCCTCCAGGACCTTGCTAAGGGTGTAGAGCTGGTCCAGTGTTCCACGACCAGGACGAAAACTACACTGCTCCTCCTGAATCTGAGGTTCGACTATCCGATGGACCCTCCTCTCCAGAACCCCTGAATAGACCTTACCAGGGAGGCTTAAGAGTGCAATCCCCCTATAGTTGGAATACACCCTACAGTCCCCATTTTTGAATAGGGGAACCACCACCCCAGTCTGCCAATCCAAGGGAACTGCCCCCGATGTCCACGTGATATTGCAGAGTCGCGTAAGCCAACATAACCCTACAACATCCAGAGCCCTAAGGAACTCCGGGCAAATCTCATCCACCCCTGGAGCCCTGCCACCGCAGAGCTTTTTAACCACCTCGGTGACCTCAGCACCAGAGATTGGAGAGCCCGACCCAAAGTCCCCAGGCTCCGCTTCCTCAGTGGAAGACGTGCCAGTAGGATTGAGGAGGTCTTCGAAGTATTCCGCCCACCGACTCACAACATCCCGAGTTGAGGTCAACAGCACGCCATCCCCACCATAAATGGTGTTGGTCGCGTACCGCTTTCCCCCCCTGAGACGCCGGATGGTGGACCAGAATCGCCTCGAAGCCATACGGAAGTCATTCTCCATGGCCTCTCCGAACTCCTCCCACGCCCGAGTTTTTGCCTCAGCAACCACCCGAGCCGCATGCCGCTTGGACTGTCGGTACCTATCATGCTGCTTCCGGGGTCCCACAGGCCAAAAAGGCCCAATAGGACTCCTTCTTCAGCCTGACAGCATCCCTCACCGCCGGTGTCCACCACCGGGTTCGAGGGTTGCCACCACGACAGGCACCAACAACCTTGCGGCCACAACTCCGATAAGCTGCCTCGACAATAGAGGCGCGGAACATGGCCCACTCGGGCTCAATGTCCCCCGCCTCCCTCGGAACGTGTTCAAAGCTCTCCCGGAGGTGGGAGTTAAAGCTCCGTCTTACGGGAGACTCTGCCAGACGTTCCCAGCAGACCCTCACAATACGTTTGGGTCTGCCAGGTCTGACCGGCATCCTCCCCCACCATCGGAGCCAACTCACCACCAGGTAGTGGTCAGTTGACAGCTCCGCCCCTCTCTTCACCCGAGTGTCCAAGACATGCGGCCGCAGATCAGATGAGACGACAACAAAGTCGATCATTGAACTGCGACCTAGGGTGTCCTGGTGCCAAGAGCACATATGGACACCCTTATGCATGAACATGGTGTTCGTTATGGACAATCCATGACGAGAACAGAAGTCCAATAACAGAACACCACTCGGGTTCAGATCAGGGGAGCCGTTCCTCCCAACCACACCATTCCAGGTCTCACTGTCATTGCCCACAAGAGCGTTGAAGTCCCCCAGTAGAACAAGGGGGTCCCGAGGAGGTGCACTCTCCAATACCCCCTCCAAGGACTCCAAAAAGGGTGGGTAATCTGAGCTGCCGTTTGTCACATAGGCACAAACAACAGTCAGAGCCTGTTCCCCCACACATAGGCGAAGGGAGGCTACCCTCTGATTAGATGTGGCAGGAATTATCTTTAGGTCAGGCGCACAATGTACTTTCCTGTAGCCTTGAGTCCAGATGGGCATCCGAAATCCAATACATTCCAAATTATGGGAAGCTTTCACCGACCCGAGCTATGAGTCCTCCTCCCCCAGATGTGACCCTCCTGGCCGCATATGAGTTCCAAACCTTAACGGTGGTCTGCGGTCCTCAGTGGCCGCCTCCACTTTGCGGTTCAGCTCATAAAGCAGCTGATTCATGAAGGTCACAGCTCGGATCACATTCTCGTTTTGAGAAGGGAGCTTCGACAGCGCGTTGATCGCCGCGGAAGTCTTCCTGATTTTCCAGTAGAAGAGAACTCCACACAAGCCAAAAAGCAGAGCACCTGCTATCATAAATCCAATTATGAATAAATCTTCCACATCTTCGACAGATAGAACAGTTAGGCATAACATATTCCACTCCCCCCAGGAATCCATGATATATCCAGCTGGATGCGCCTGCGATGGGCAAGCAGGTTCCCCAGGACCAGATCGTTTTGTAGAAAACATCTTATCAATAGAGTTGATAGCGCACGAAACTAGATCCATCTTCAATTTGCATTCGAGCGAGCACTGAAAAACTGCAGACAAAGACAAAGTAGCCAAGCAGGGAGAGGAAAGTTGTGGAGGGAGAGACACGAGCTGCTGCTCCAATCAGTGCGCAGGAGGAAAAGTATATACTAAAATTTCAACATGATGTATTTGGTTTATGTTGCTGTTAAACTGCTTGATCAGAAGTAAATGGGGTACACACCAAATCATGGTTAATGCTTTCTGATTTGTTTATGCCACCATGCTGAATCTCACTCAAATCCACAAAACAGGGCCCACCATATTGTGAAACGTTTTAAGTCTACTATAATATAGTATAACGATAGTATATCCTTAGTAGAACTACGGACTAGTCAGTGATGTGATGCCAGACTTTGCTGTGGGCCACAACCTCAGTTGGGGGTGAGGCCATTTTTTCAGTTTACTGTATATTGCTGCTAAAGGCTGTTGGAGAAAAATATTATTGCTTAATCTTACTTACCATACTCAAAAAGAACCAGTCAATGGCAGGAGAAGATTTTTAACCAGCATTTTACTTGCAATGACTCATTCAAGACAGATTACATACATAGATGATGCATGGATCGTGACACAGAATGCGCATCAAATAGTCATCTGCAGAATTTTGTACAACAGCAGAGTCCCGCGGGTATTCCCTCATCGCCAGATGAAGTCAGATGCACAGACATGATCCATAGCTGTCGGCGAGTCGGCCTCCAGATGGAGATAAGAGAATGTTTTGGGCAGGTTCTCATGGCGAGTGTGACCAAGAGGCACCGCAAGTCAGCCAGATGGCCTCCAGGTCAAGATAGAAGATTGTTTCAGGCTCAGAGCAGGAGGGAGAGATATGCTCAGCCATAATATAGAAACACTATAAAATAGTCATATAAAAAAATGCTAACAAGCATCAAATCAAGTAAATTTTCCTTATGTGCAGGACATACAGAAAATTGAAATTGCAGACCACTCTCGATCATGGTGCATAGGAAGAACTACTTATTTACATAAACATAGATTTTGATTTAAAGAAGCATATATACAGCCATGAATTGGGGGGTTGCACTCAGGTCAATGTTGCCTGTATGTGGGTGGAAAGAAAGTAGAGGGTGGGCAGAAAGAGTTAGGCTTTCTGACAGCCTGGTGGATAAAGCTGTCACTGAGTAGTCAAGTAGTTTTATCACACATCAAGCCCCAAACTAGACATATCACATATAAACATAAGTGAAGGGATCAGCATTTCTTGAATGCATTCCACCTGCTGCCTTTAGTGCCAGAGCTTTAAACAAGATGGACTTATCTTTAAAGTGGCAGAGTTTGAGCCTTCTTGGTAAAATCTTCAAAGAACATTATGCACTTTGGCGATATTGAGATCTTGTGCAGTGTATCTACCCTGAAGTATGTGTTGGGGATGACTCTCAGCTGCTACCATCAACTCTTACCTCAATACCACTTTATATGTTATCTGTCTAAAGCAGGTCTCTCTTGAAAATGAGTCCTTGTGGCTCAATGAGACTAACCTGTATGAATAAAGGTTGAATAAATATCTGTGAAATTCTCTGCGAGTTAGCCGTTTCTTTTGTTTTCTAAGGTCAATTGTCTGCGGCTCCCATTTTGAATTGGGTTGATCCCCCAAATTAATCAGTTGCAAATGTACACATAATGATAACTTTATGATAATTTCAATAAAATCAGTTTAATGGATCATGAGTAATTCTGGCAGCAGGGGATAATAGAAATAACAGGAACAGTTGTATGAATACTGATGTGAATAGTACAATCACATTGTGCTATTAGCAAACATGACCCTTACTATTACATGTAGAATATGAATTCCCAATTTTACTGGTTAACCTGAGATTAGTGTGACCATTCAGGAACAATCAGTGGAGCTGCAGTCTTTCCTTTATACAGATTACAGTATCAGTCTTGTACCATGGTATGATTGTTTGTTTGCCTTGGTTCACAGATTTTCCTTCAATGGCCCATTTGGATCAAAAATTTTAACTGAATAAAGGATGGATTTAGATCATTTTGTTTACATATAAACAAGGTAAAGCAAAAAATATGAAGAGCTTTGTCTAACTGTAAAGAAAGCCTCTGTGATAAGAACCAACTGGATTTCCTTGTATCTTTCCAGTGCAGATCTCTCTTCATCTCTGGTGGCTTCAGCTTTTCGACCCTGTCACTGTGCATTGCTTGCAATCACAATTACGCCTTGTTTATTTCTGTCATTCCCTTTAGCTGCAGGAGAACGCTTATGTAACACTATACACAATGTGTGATCATCAGCATGGCTGTCTGCCTCAAGAAAATCAATTTGCTCCATCAGTTCTCACCTTGCCCTTTCTGATAGCACAATCCTGCTTCTTTTTTCTTGTTGGCATGCGTTTTCTGTGTTTCCTGCCTGTATGGGGGAACAGTGGGGTGTCCTTCCATGGTGACTAAGGAGTGAGACTACCACTCTGCCCACAAACCAAAACCCATACTGAGTTTGAAGTTTATTTTTCATGAAATGCAGCGCTCCAAGACAAAACATTTTGAAGCAGTTGAGAGCTGCTTTGGGTGATAATTCGCTCAAAACTCTTTAGTAACACTTAGTGATTACAGTGTCTCCGTGGGTTGTTTTTGTAGATAAAAAAAAAAAATCCAATCTAAATGTTTCCATACAAGCTCTTTAAAAGGTAAAAACAAATTGTGTATCAGTTTCTAAGAAGGGCGCTGTTGGATTTCTATCAGTTACGTGTCAATCCGTGCCATTTGCCTGTCTGATATGGACAAATGTGATGCACATAAGACAACCTGCTACACCTCACTGCACCTGTGAGGCGGGAAATCTATTAACCTTTCAGACAGCAGGAGAACCATACTACAGCTTGCCGGGAGGGCAGCAAATGCATCTGCATTTAAAGGTTAGCAGAGATGCAGAGTAATGAAGCAAAGATACCGAGAGGGGAGTTTGAAGTGATCTCATATAAGAACATGACAATACAAATAAATAACTGTTAACCACTGCACATTTGTTCAAAAAAGATTTATTTTAATTGGAGTAGATGGAGAATTTGTGATATTGATTACATTTTAAGGCTGTCAGACACATGCAAATGATTTAGGATACTATAACTTGATTGTGATCAAATCAATGGAAACAGTGTGGTGGCTAGCTTTGTAGAGTCCACAGAGAACTGAAGTTGCTTTAGAGTACAAAGTTGTCAGATTTGGAGCATTAAATTTGACTTAGTCCCTTCTAAAGTGGAAAATATTCTAGAACGTTGAGATCTTCTTAAATGTTCATAAACTCAGCTTAAGGTATTCTCAGTTATCCAGGTCATGGTAGTCCCAAGTGCCTGAACAAAAAGTAACTGGACTTTGAGGAAGAACACGTTGTTGATTTTTGTTTAAATCTTAAGGACTCATTTCAGATCCCAAACAGGAAGCCTTGGCTGAATGCAGAGGTTCACACCCTGCTGGAAGCCAGGAACACTGCCGTCAGGTCTGGCAACTCACAGGAGCTGAGAAGGACATGGAAAGAGCTGGTTGCTAGTATTAAGAGGTCCAAGGCCACGTATGCACAGAGGATCCAGAGACAATTTACCTCACAAGACCCATGGAGCATGTGGAAGGGCATTAAGTGCATAACACAGTATAAAAGCAGAAGTGAACAATGCCCTAGAGCCTCATCTCTGTCTGATGCCCTCAATAGGTGCTACGCATGCTTTGAAGACCCGTTCGGACCACCCAGCACCAGATGAAGAGCTTCTCAGCCTGACCTCAGCAGAAGTGAGGAGTACTTTCCAGAAGATTAATCCTCACAAAGTAACTGGCCCAGACAACATCCCCGGGTAGGTGCTGAAAGACTGTGCCGATCAGCTCTGCGAGGTGCTGGCCGACATCTTTAACTCCTCACTCAACCTGGCAACAGTTCCCACCTGCCTGAAGACAACCACCACCATCATCCCAGTCCCAAAGATCTCTACAGTGACTGGAATGAATGAGTACTGGCCAGTAGCCCTCACCCCGATAGTTGCTAAATGCTTCAAAAAACTGGTCATGACCCACATCAAAACAACCATCAACATCAACGAGGACCCTCACCAGTATGCATACTGCAAGAATCGATCAACAGAGGATGCCATCTCCTCTGTGGTCCACACTGCTCTCACCCACCTGGATCAGAAGGACTCATATGTCCGTCTGCTCTTTGTGGACTTCACATCTGCCTTCAACACCATGATCCCCCAAACTCTGATGGACAAACTATTCACACTAGGACTAAGCCCCTCCGTTTGTAACTGGGTACTAGAGTTCTTAACAAACAGACCACAGTCAGTGAGGATCAACAACTTCTCCTCCTCCACCATAGCCCTCAACACTGGCTCTCCTCAAGGATGTGTGTTGAGCCCTCTCCTATTCACTCTGCTCACATATGATTGTACAGCTACCCATCCAGGCTGTCATATTGTAAAGTTTGCAGATGATACAGCTGTGGTAGGATGCATCACAAACAATGAGTCCAACTACAGGCAGGAGGGGGGAACACCTGGAGAGCTGGTGCTGGAAAAACAACCTTCACATTAATGACAAAGGAGATGGTCGTGGACTTCAGATGGGACAAACACACCTAACCCCCCACCCCCGAACATGGGAGAATCTATGGTGGAAATGGTCTCCAGCTACAAAGTACAATAACTTGGGTGTGCACCTGAATGACAACCTCAGCTGGAGCAACAACACCACAAGCCTGATCAAGAAAGGTCATCAGAGACTCTACTTCCTCAGACGGCTGAGACGAGCTGGTCTGAGAAGCTCAGTCCTCACCTCCTTCTACAGGTGACCAGTGGAGAGCATCCTGTTCTTCAGCATCAACATGTGGCATGAAGTCTGTTGGAGTCAGCCTCTCCAACATTACAGACATCTACACCTCCAGATGCAGGAAGAGGGCCGCAGGCATCATGAAGGACCCCACTCACCCAGCACACACACTTTTTGCCCTGCTCCCCTCAGGAAGGAAGTTAAGGATCATTAAGTGTAGAACCACTAGACTGAGGAACAGCTTCTACCCTGGAGCTGTTAGACTCATGAATATCTAACCAGATTAATCACTGAAATATCACATCATGTTGCTGCTGATCTGTTTCATGTTGTTGTGTTCATTCGTGCTCATCTGCTCACAGACTCATGTTCGTGCTGCTGTTCAGTGTACTGTATTGTTTTCATACTACTAGTGCTTAGCATATTTTTAGTTAACGTTTTTCTTAGTTTAAATATTAGATCTTATTACTGTTTTTCTTTTAAATTTTATACTTTTGATGGATGTAACTGGGACCCCGTGTACACAGTTTTGTTCCACCACATGTACCGCATGGGGTGCGAATGACAAATAAAAAACCTTGAATCCCTTGAATCGTTGAGTGTAGATTAATCAAGTCTGGGTCAGGGGGCGGCTGTGGCTGAGTGGTTAGAGCAGTCAAAGTCAAAGTCAACTTTATTGTCAAAACTGCAATATGTACAGGACATACACAGGATTGAAATTGCATTTCTCTCAGTCCCTCGGTGCAACAGTAACCATTTAAACACTAAAACACTGAAACATTTAATAAACATAAGCATAAAATGAAATAATAAAAGTGTAATACTGTCCTGAGTTTTTGCATAGTAGTTTTTGCATAGTAGTAGTATGAAAAGTTACACCAACACTAAAACACTAAACATTTAATAAACATAAGCATAAAATGAAATAATAAAAAGTGTAATACTGTCCTGAGTTTTTTGCATAGTAGTATAAAAGTGTAAAAAGTATATCTATAAAATAAAAGGAAAGTTCTGGCATTGACATTTGTAATAGAGTGACAAAGCAGCATATGAAGTTTATGTACACAGTATGAGGTAGTTGATATTGGTATAGAGGTAAAGTGGCAAATGCAATAACAATAAGGCTAGTAAAAATAATATATATATCAGCAGTAGCAGTCATCTTCCATTGAGAGAGTTGGGGGTTTAATTCCACAAGCAGCCACATGCCGAAGTGTCCCTGGGCAAGACCCTGAACCCCCCCACTGCCTCCGATGTGTGTTCCATTGGTGTATGAATGTGATAAAGCACTGATTATTCTTTGTATAGATCTATTAGAGTGCTGTATGAATGGGTAAATGAGGACACAGATTGTGTTGTAAAGAGCTTTAAGTATCTTGACAAGCTAGAAAGGCACTATAGAAGTACATTTACCATTTACCGGTAGGTTGAGTTCAATGGTTATCTTGATGTTGTTCTAAAGTTTAGGCATGGTGGTACTTAATACAGTATATGATAAGTTTGACAATGTTCATATAGCTATGACTGCTTTGCACACCGTGGTAAAGCAATGCTGAGTGCTTGCTTTTGCAGATCTGATTGGTGAAAATCAATTTATCATCAGCTTATCCAGTATTTACCAGTATTATCTCAAAACAGTTAGGTTGCTAACAATAAAGAAGATGTGAATCTTCATCACATCTTGTTAAAGATAACTGAAGGTCATGGCAATGACCATTGCTCACATGGAGGTGACCCAGAAAATTGCTTCGTTTTATTATTCCTACATGGCAACTTGCTGTGGATTTAATAGTATTTCTCGGTTATGCCTTCATTTCCTTACATAGGCAGTGACTACCAAAAAAGTTACATAATAAAGAACTGAATAACCTCTTTAATGTATTCTTGAACTAATTATTAATATTCTGAAATGGAAATTAAACATTTATTACTGTGATAGATCAGAAGTAAAAACAAAAAGGAATCAAACTTCTTTCCCATCCCGTGCCATTGTTTGTCTCTTATCTGCTTTTTACTGCGTCATGCAGTCATGTGACTTACAACCAAAGCTTATTCTCTCTTACACAAGTATAAAACCAAGTAAACTCTAAGAACAGGTGGTCTAGCATGCATCCAACTCCGTTTCATTTGTTCATTGTCAGATCCGCAAATTCCAGCTTGTTGCTTGCTGCAAGTTTTGTCTAGGTTTTTTGTTTGTGTTTAAATGAATTACAGTATCTACCTGATCGTCATTTACCGTAATTACTTAGACTAGTCGTAAAACCATTGCACAACATTACTACTTTTAATGGGACTTTTATTTTCCCTAATATCCACAGACTTCGCAGTTGATATTTATTGTCTGACTTTAATGCTTAATTCAGCAGGTTATTAAACACAGAGAGGTTGCTGTTTTGTTGTGTCAGGGCAATAGCAATAAAGATGCCGAGGACACTTAAAATCATTGGGTAATTCAGCAGCTCTATTTCTATCTCTGGGGATAATTGTCCCATTATCCTGCGATAATCAAACTTATTCTGTTGATGTGTTGTTGATGTGGTTTTACAGAAGCTGAGAAGTACTGGTGCATCTGCAGCCTGTGTTGTGTAAAAAGACTTTTGACTTTTTTACTTGTGGTGTTAAAAGTAGATTATTAGACAATACTGTGGTACATTTAGTATTTGCATCTTTTGACAGATTTTGACATTTGAATGAATCACTTACTGAGTCATAATATTCTAACTTGTTTAAGCTCTCTGTAATATGAAAATGTAATAGTTGGGAACCTTCAGGAACACAATTATTGAGTTTATTCAGCCTGTTTTTCTTTTTTCTGGGCTTTTACAACATTTGGAGTTACCACTTCAATGGAACCATGCTGACATGTTTCTCAGTACTTGAGTCCATTTAATCGCTGTTTATTTCTGGTATTCCATTGTAATGATATGCTGTAAATTTGCTACACTTAAGCTTAAGACATGGTTGCACTAAATTACTGGTCTTGCTCTCAAAAGAGTAAGGAATTATGGGTATTCAGCAAATGCCGACGGACTTAATTGCAGTCCTCCAAAACCATTACCTTGACAATGACGCTATGCATCAGTCCATTAATGACTGCATAACGGTTAGCACATAAATAGCCATGGTTAAAAATCCTGCACAGTGGAGAATCTTAATATTCATAACCCTTGCTAAACTCCGGGGAAATACAGCCCTTTGTCTCCAATAACTTGTGTTAGCTTCATAGCAGAGCACAGCTACAAGATCACTTTACAATCAACTCATCAGACTGATGCAGGTATGCCTTGGTCTGCTCCTGAGTGGGAGCAGCATGTCATCAAAAGTACGGTAGGCATGGTGGGCTCACTACAGCCGGTTCAGCCCTTCAGACTTCCATCCTGCACATGTAAATGAGCCGTTAATGTAGTCAGCTAATCAATAACTGTGGGCGACTTTAATTCATCAACATTAAACCTTCTTTTTCTGTCCAACATCCTCCTACGCGCAGCCTCACACTGATACTGCTTGATGGTGTTCTGCCCAGGGGCGTTACTAGAAATAAAGCTCTCACGGTGCACAGATCCCTCATTACTCATGTCACATCTTTTTATTTTTTTTCCTGTTATGGATCTGAGGGTGGATGAAATATACAGTTGAGTGTGTTGCTACTGACATGCAATGATGAGACAAAAAGTGTAGGGAAAGGATGTTAATCTGTAGGAAAATAAAACAATCAGGAGGCTCAGTGTTACCGTGGCAACCTCTCTTTCAGTTTCAACAATGGATGTTGTCCGTACCATCTTTCACATACAGTATTTCTCTCAGTCCTCACAGTTAACTGCCTGTTTCTCTACTCTTATTTACATCAAGAACCCACCCCAAAAAATAAAAAATAAAATTCTAATTGGCTATGTCCACCATTTATTGTGAAAGTTTATTTTACTACACTGTTTGTGACCTTATTGTGGAACTCACTGGCGTTATTGTAGGTAATAATACAATGGTGATTCTTTTTGCAGTATTCATTACTATAAGTGTAAGAATGTCTTCATAGAAAACCCATAAATCTGAAAATTGATTACTTTTTTTAATTATTTTTTACGTTGCAAATTTTCTTTCCTGTTTTTTACCCAAAGCCAATCTACTGCTGGTATACCCTTCACAAAGCTATAGTATTCATGAGAACTCTTGACTCCAACTTATTACTCTAAAGGACTACAACTGTAAATCACACTGAAAAACACTGCGTTGCATATAGCTTGCTCACAAGAATAAATTATATTATGAAAATGTACTGCAATATGAGAACGGCTACTAAAAATAGCAGGTCTATTCAACTGTTCCCAATGTGGAAAAATGTACTTAATAAACAAATTTAGAAAGAGCAACAAATACTCTGTTTCCAATATGTGTAAAATGCTTTTAGGCATTGCTTACGTGCACACATAACACAACCCCTGAAGGTAACACACACCACTTTCCCTCTCTTTTGTGTTGACTTTGCAGGTGCAGCCACCTAACTCAATTAGTAAAAGTCAAAAGCTTCCAGGAGAGAAGGGCAGCCCAGAAGAGCTGTCAAGCACAAGTTTGATTCATCAACCAACGGGTGGAAACAGAGCAACGTGACATTTTAATTGAATGTATTAAGGTCACTAATATGTTTTTTCATTCAACCTTTATTTAGGCAGGTTAATCCCATTGAGCCTCGAGAACTCATTTACAAGGGAGATGATGAGATGTTTATATAATTGGATTCATGATAGAAGCGTTTCTGCTTTCTGGCATCGACAGATTCCTATGTTATTGGCTATGAAGGAAGACATTGGCAGCAGTTTCGGCAATGGCAAAACTGCCAAGTCTGTGTGAAGGTTTGGTTCTTGCTTTGAGTTCTCCAAAATCAGCTGATTTATGAGCTAAACCATAAGATGGAAGTGATCTGTGAGAATCGCAGGCCACCTGTGTCTTCTGGGACTTGCCAGTATGTTAGAGACAAACTTGGAGTAGGCTCATAAGCACGGACCTGTGGAATACCCACAAATCTGGCCATTTTGGATCTTGAAAGTACCAGCAGGACTCAAGGCTGACAAGAAAAAACAGTCTGCGTCAACAATTGTGGTTTATCTGAATCGGACTCCCACAGTTGGCCTCAAAAGCAGGCCAACATCAAATTTCTCCTGGGATATGTGTAAACAAAGGAAAAACTTTAACTATCACCCCCACTCCCTCGAGAACTTCTGTGAAGGCTTATCAGAACTGTGCCAGCTATGGACTATCTAGAAGTGCTTCATAGACAAATCTCACCATCTTGCCGTCAAATGCATATGTCATGTGTCTATAAATGTGCTTGATGGTAGAGTTTTTTGATGTCATAAATCGTGTCCTGATAGGACAAGGTGTGAAGAGACCTTTTCTTGTAACGGCATTATCCTAGCCTCATGGCTTTGTCCCCTTTTCTATCTAAAAAAAAAAAGTATTCTGAAAAAAGGATAAGAAGCTACGCTCTTGTAGCAGCAGCAACGTGTACTCCGCCCATCTTTCAGACAACTGTACAAACATAATCTCACTATATCTCGGTACAATGAAAATAAAGCTTCTTCTGATTCTGATGTGTTAAGGTCACTAATATGTGAGATTTAAAATGTTATACAGGTACAGTACAGCTTTTTGATTTGTTATGCTGTTTAACATAACACCGATTTAGCATCTGCATGGATACATCTACCGGTAATTATGCTTTTTACTTGTTTTGCATGTAAAACTAATTTGTAGATCTCCTTGATATCCAACTATGTTCAATCAGATCATCTGGACAGTTTCTTGTTTTGTGTGCTGAGACATTTCGCCCTCCATCTAAAAGGCTTCATCAGTCTGAGGAAACACCAAACAAAACTGCTTCTACCCCAACAACTTACTCCAAATTGGAAAAAGAACTGTTTTGTTGGTGCTAAGATGGTCTCTGGGGCACACCCTCCCATCCGGTGCCCGCCCTCTCCCTCGTCAACAGTCATGTCAAACTGGTTCAAAATCACTAAAGTCCATGCTCAATAGTCCAAATAACCTGACTGAACATTATTGGATTTTATACCCAGATTATTGAGCATGGACTTTGGTCTCTCCTTGATCCCTTTCTACAAAAGTATTTTTCCACATGCTTTCCGTGTGTGTAAAAGAGCGTAATTACCCCATAGATAATGGAAAAGAAATCAAAAAGGTCATTTTGCAATTATCATTAAATTAAGACCACTCAGAAAGGCTTCAGTGGTTCTGAGCAAGCAACACTTTGCAGAATTGAAGCGAATTCAAAGGAAACGCTGAGTCAAAGTGACAGCTGTATTCAGACCCAGACAGAACAATCTCTTGAGCCTGCTTTCAAGACAAAACCTGTCACTTTTCTTTCACTTCTTACATTAAAGCAATGTGACACAAAACACAGAAATCAACATCTGCTTACAAGTGAATTTATATGATGCTGAAATTTGTTACCATGATGCTTTATGGTAAGATCAACACACACAGTGGGAGGATTTCAAAGCCTTTTTTTAAAAGAATACAATAGTCAGGATAATGAGCTAATCAATCCCACAGCAGTATAGTATAATATTAGTGTAGTATTAGTAAAATATAGTATTAGTGTAGTATAGTATTAATATAGTATTAGTATTATTAGTATTAGTATAATATAGTAGTAGTATTTTTAATGTTTTATTTAGTATGTTAGTAGTATTTTTAATGTTTTTGTTTAGCATGTTAGTAGTATTTTTAAATGTTTTTTTATTTACCTGTAGTATGTTAGTAGTATTTTTTTATTTATGAAATGTGTTCATTTTTTAAAATACATTACAAAACAATCCCATAAATGATAACATACAAAATATAAAAAAATGAAAGGTAACAGAAAGAATAAAAAAGCTTATTATATCTGCCCCTTTTTTCAAACAATTACCGGTAGTTCAATCAAAAATAATCTTCAGTAACAGAACAAAATGAATAACTCTTTCTAATTTTTTAACTCTAATACAATACACATTACGCTACTTCATATATATTTATTTTTAACAATTCAGTTTTGATCATTTTCTTAAATGTACACATTGACTTGGCATTTTTAACTTCATTCTCCAAACCATTCCACAATCAATTCCCTGGATTGAGGTAGACCGACCCTTCAAACTAGTTCTGAATTTTGGTTTTACAAATACAGTATCTCTGTCCCCTTAAGATTATAACTACTTTGTATTTTAACAAAATGTATTTGGATATTTAAAGGTAATGCGTTATTTTCAGCCATATACATAACTGATAAAATATTATAATCTACCAAATCATGGAACTTCAATAACTTCAGTTGATAAAATAATGTACTTGATGGATGACAGTAATGCTTTTTATTGATAATTCTTACAGCTCTTTTCTGTAAAACAAAAATAGGCTTTGTGATTGTTTTACACGCTTTCCCCCAAACATCAATACAATATAGATGTGGAACAATAATTGTGTTATACAACAAATACAGAGCTTTATCATTTAATAAGTCTCTGACTTTGTACATTACTGCAATGATATAGTTGTTTTTATTTTTACAGAATTTATGTGTTGTTTCCATGTCAGTTTATCATCAATGATAACACTCAAAAACTTCACCTCACTCACTCTACAAATCTCAACACCATCAATTTTAAATGAAACATCAACAGTTCTTATTTTATTACTGAATATCATGTAATTAATTTTATCTAGATTTAATGATAATTTATTGAGTTTAAACCAAGTTTGTGTTTTGACAAATTATGTCTTCATCAATTCCAACATCCATTCTATATCTTTACCCAAACAAAAAAAAGTGGTGTCATCTGCAAAAAGGACACATTTAAGGAGTCCTGACACATTTACCAAGTCATTCACATATAACATAAATAACTTTGCTCCAAGTACAGAGCCTTGAGGAACGCCACCTTTTTTATGTTTTTATTTAGTATGTTAGTAGTAAAATCAATAGTGGAATGTCCTGGATGACTGAGAATCTTCACCAGCATATGTTAGTAGTATTTTTAAGGCAAGAAAGTTCATGCTCAATAATCCAGGTACCAAATCCAATAATTCTCAGTCGGGTCATCTTGACACTTTCTTGCCTTGAACCACTTTGGCTGTCTGCTGGCCTGGGAGGAGTTGACGAGGGACAGGACAGCCCCCAGAAACCATCTTGGCTCCAGCAAACTGGTTGGTCCACTTAAGGCGTTTACTGCTTGATGGGGAAACAGTTTGTTAGAAGTCCTCTGACTGATGATGCCCCCCAGATGGAGGGTGAAACGTTTCTATAAAAAAGAAACTGTCCAGATAACCCGACTGAGAATTACTGGATAGTATTTTTAACGTTTTAATTTAGTATGTTAGTAGTATTTTTAATGTTTTTCATTTAGTATGTTAGTAGTATTTTAATGTTTTTATTTTTTATTTAGTATATTGGCAGTTTTAGTATGTTTTTTGTATATTTGCTGCATCCTTTGACATTTCTTGTTGTTTTCATTTTTCTTTTTTGGGGGCGAGTCGAGACGTTTCTTCTCGTCCTAAGCATTTCATTGCATTGTTGACCTTGTGTTGATTTTCCACGACAAATACACATAACCTGAGCCATCCTCACCAGTCAGATTTATTTGTCGAGAATAAATTGACCTATAAATGAAAGTATTTTAGTCTGTGAAGCCTTCCCTCTCCCACAAGTGTTACTGCTGTAACAGAAAAAAAATCTCACAAGTGCTTCTTCTTCTCTCAGCGGGTGTCAGAGGAGTCAGAACTGTCTTTAATCCATTTTCAGACATCCAGAGGACTGCCTCGAGGCCTCTCTTCAAGTTTGCAGCAACAATCTAAATTCAAATCTGATCCTCCTGATGCCAATGGAGTGAAATGAAGAGGTTATTTTTCCCACAGATGGACCTTTTTTCTTCATGCAAATATTCAGTTAGTTCTCTGGACACACTGTTGGTAGTATCATGGCCACAAGCTGTGAGGACAACTAAATCAGAGAGGAAAAAGTTCAAATTTAACTCTAAAATATGTGCACCGTGTGGTCCTTTGTTTAATTGTAAAATTACAGTTTTTACCATGCATTACCTTCTAATTCACCATTAATGACTAACTGTGCTTTTCACTGAGGCTGCATTTTAAATGGGTTTTCATACAAGTAGTTGAAGAGGTTTGTTTAAAAAGGCTGTTAATTTCTGGGGAGTAATTATGAGTAATCAGTTACTTACCTGCTGTAGAGAGCAATCCAAGTTTGAGAATCAAGAAGAAATTATTAGAAAGAAGTCAAAGTAACAACAACAAAAACTTTCCAAAGTGAGATCAAAGTTCATGCTCAATAATCCAGGTAAAAAAAAATCCAACAAAGTTAAATCAGGTACTCTGGATGGTTTCTTTTTTGTTGTTGTTGAAATGTTTCATCCTTCATCCAAAGGACTTCATCAGTCCGAGAAGCCACAACAAACTCAGGTTTCCAAAACTTGCTGTTTTGAATCTCTTTGGCTATGGCTACCTCAGAGGAGTCGACGAAGGAGAGGCTGGACTTCAGAAACCATCATCACAAAACTGGTTGGCTCACTATGTGAGTAAGCCACTTATGGAACTGAGTTTGTTGTGGCTCATTAGACTGATGATGAAGTCCTTTGGATGAAACATGAAACGTTTCAACAAAAAAAGAAACAATCCAAAGGACCTGACTTATCTTTGTTGGGTTTCAAAAGTGAGATTTTCCCCTAAAAGTTCATATAGTATTTTACATCTCTATAATTCTGAACGAGACAGCTGAAAACACTGTCAATATTTGCAAACTATGCTAACTGTCTGCACTGCCATAAATCAGTCATAATATGCAGCTTCCCTGGTCTAATCCCAGAATATCAACTACAAATATTACTGTTACGACTGTCGCCGTAAATTGCATGTGTGTGAATGTAAAACAAAAAAGCCTAATTGTGTTAATTAGTGTGGAGGAAGACACTGCTGAACGGAGCTGGGATTGGCTGCTTGCCTGGAAGTGCTGCTAGAAGCTGAGTTGGAGATTATGTTGGTGCTTTTCCATCCACTCTGCATGTCCCAACCAGCCACAGCTGACCTGCTATCTGCCACTTAAATTAGTCTAGTTTTTGTGAGGAGTTCTTGTAGGGGTGAGCTGCCATTTTAGTTAAGAACTTTTCTCCTGTTTTTGTTGGTTTAGATCAGGTAAGAGACCTGTATTTTTGTTTACTTTCATTTGTTAGGTAAGTGATAAAAAGAGGAGGAAAAATAGTTTGTTTTGTTTGTTATTTTGGCCCGAGGCTCACCCTGAAGTCTGGTAAGACTCCTATGTAAATATCATTATTTATTCATCTTTGTAAATAAACACTGTTAAACCTTTTCCTCTGACTCTGTGGCTGCTTGAGGTATGCAGAGTGGAAGCGCCCACCCCATATTTACAACCTGGTGCAACAAGCCTTTTGCCGGTTGTAACAATTGCACATTATTACACAACCTGCACTTTCTCCTGAGCTTATATATAAAGGACTGCTAGGAAAAGAGATAATTGTTGCTCATGGTGCATGAAGCTAGCAGAACAACATGTATGTTGTTCTTTTAAGAAAACATCAGTTTGTATTTTTGACTTTGTGTTGATTCAGATCGTGGACATTTGCTCTTCAGTGGTTCCTGAGTATCTGTTAGCTTGACTTCATGAGAATTTCTCCAATCCAAACTGAAACCACTTTGACTGCTGTCCACTGCAGGTAAAATACTGACTATTCAAAAGAACAAAACCTCAAACAACAAACAAACAAGTCCTCAACTACTGTACATGGTCAACTGATTGTGTTTCTGTTACTTACCGAGAGGGGACACTTTTTTATTTATTTATTTATGTGTTTCTGTTACTTACCGAGAGGGGACACTTTTTTATTTATTTATTTATTTATTTATTTATTTATTTATTTATTTAAATAAATCGTTTTTTAAACCTGTTAGAAAAAGTTGATGGAAACAGCAAAATTATAAAACAAACCCAACAAAAGCTTTTTTAGTGTATTTTGTTTTAGCAAAACTAAATGAATACAGTAAGTGGTCCACAATTGCAAGACAAAGTGGGATCTTTACATAAGTTTATGTATTTCTTTGTTAAATGTTTGAATAATTTAAAAACAGTTCTGAAATGTAAGAACTGCATATGCAGTGCAGGGTAAGAAGCATGTGGTTTTCATTAAACATATTTTTCTAAGCAGTCTGTGAAAAATGACCCTTATTATTCTCTGGTGCTCTACCTTCTGTTTCGCTGAACTGATTATCGTTCTTTACCTCCACATGGCACATTTTTACACGTGAGTGAAGCACAACTTGTTGAAAACTATTCCCTTTTCATGCTTTAACATTTAGTGACTATAAGCTAGAAATATTAAAAATAAACAAGTTTCTGTTTCAAAAACAGCTGCTTTTTTGTCAAATATGGAGTTTTATGTGGGGGAAAAAATGTTAAACACTTTTATTTATCCACAGTAACTTGGTTTTAAAGTTATTTTACGTTTCAGTTTTTCCTACATTTTCTTTATTTTATTTTATTCATTTACAGTTTAAAATAAATATGTTGCATGTTGAAAAAAGTTCTGAATGAAAAGGAGTAGTTTGAAGAAAAAAAATTCTTATATAGTCTACCCCTTTCCCCAAAGTCAATCTATTACACCCCAAGCAACCAAGTTTCAATCAACCATCCATATACCGGTAGACACATCTTTGAACACAAAACAGGCAATGTGTATATATAAAATGAAATAAAAAACAAAATATATTTGTTATGATATAGCACTCGATACACTTCGTTGTACCTTGAAATAAAATTATATTTTATTATTTTCTTAAAAGTAAAAATAGATCTGACCTCTTTGGTTTCTTTAGACAGACTGTTAAGATATTTTCTTCTTCTGCCGCCTTTCATTTTATATTTTCTTTTTTATATAAGAAACATATTTGGTGTGTTTTCTTTTTTTTATAAAATGAATAAGTAAAAAAATAAAAAATACTGTTCCACAGATTTGTTCCATAAAAAGAAATACAACGATCCATTTGTTTAGTTCTGACTTTAGTTTTTGTTTTGTTTTATCTCTGATCTCTCAAACTATAAATGCTGTCTCTTTTAATAAAATTTTTTTGCAAACACACTGGTAACATATTGTGTATTTTAAACATAGCTTGCAGAATATAATAGTCCACCAAGTCATGAAATTTCATTAATTTTAAGTTACAGAACAATGGATTTGTTGGATGTCTGTAGCATTTTCCACTTATCATTTTAACAGCTCTTTTTTTTTGCAAAATAAAAATAGAATTTGTATACAATTTATAGGCATTCCCCCAAACTTCTATAGGTCAAATAGGGAACGCTGAGTGAATAATGCACTATATCAACAATTCACCACTTGCTCTTGACGTGGTTGGACGCATTCCCCC
>JBBPBX010008437.1:19249-62546 GCA_038048925.1 Garcialebias charrua | reverse complement strand
TCTCCTTCACATTCCGAGAACCAAATTAAGGACCATGGGAGACCGGGCTTTCAGTGTGGCTGCCCCCTGCCTGTGGAACTCTCTTCCTGACTGTCTAAGAGCCCCACAGTCTGTGGTTGACTTTAAGAGCGGCTTGAAGACCTTTCTTTTCGACCAAGCATACTCTACCTCCTCATGATTCTACTTTTGATCTTAGCTGATATTGTTATTGATTTTAATTGTTTTATTATTTGTTTTATTGACATTTAATTCTGTTGCTCCTTGTAGCACTTTGAGATTTTCATTAATGAAAAGTGCGTTATAAATTGAATTCATTATTATTATTATTACAAAAAATACAGCACTTTTATGTGTTTTTAGATGAAAGTGTGTTAGCTAACGTTTGTAAACGAGTTTCTGAGCACGTTTATGAACTAGTATGAACGTTTGTGTTGAAAAATGAGTGTAATTCGCTCGTGACGAATTCATCCATTTCCTCATTGATTCAGTCATGGATCAGTGGAGGAGGAAGCGATCACTTGACTTTTGGCAAAAAACAAAAGAAAAGTCTAGATCAGGGATGAAGAAGGGGAATTTAATACATTTGTGTCACATACAAAACAGTTTTGCATCGCTTTGCAATACTTTGAACGAGAACCTGCGCGGCTGCGGGGCTGGGAGTGGGGGGCTAGCATAAATTTTCCGACTTACGACCGAAAATCCGGACTTACGAGAACACGTGTTTCGTGTTCCGACGTACGAGATTTTCATCTTACGAGATAGTTGTAGGAACGGAACTCGCTCGTAAGTCGAGGACTACCTGTAGTTAATGTTTATGATTATGTCTTGTAGTAATGGAGCTCCCATTTGTCAAACTCTGACAGCAGTCAATCTCCTAAACAACCCCACCCCAATCTCAGTTAGCCAGTAGTATAGAGCAAAAATCTGTTTAAACAAAGCTGAACTTTTTGCTAAGATTTCTTTGTAAGGAAAGTAAAAAATAAGGTCACAGAAAGATTAACGATATGTTCTGTAAATCACGACTTTGTGAAAATATTCTTACTGCAGTACAAGAGTACATTTCACTAATCTGCTGAGATGAATTTTATGCCTTTATCCGTCTTTCCGTTAATAAGAAGTTGCTTATAACACATGTACCATTCTGACTTTCTTACAGAGACATTCTCAACAAGTCTGTGAATCTCAGCAGGCCAGAGTGAGCGTAGATTGACGTCTGGTACTCGAGGCGCCTCCCTGGTTGGCGATGCACCAACACCCATCGTGGGACACTCTGGATCTACCACGATAAACCCCGCACCACGCTTCGGCTCTGCAGGCCTCGTTCCCTGGAGACGTTGCCGGACCAAAGGGAACATCCATCTATCTATGACGTACAGCTGTGTGCAGGTAAACCCGGATCTTTGTAAAACACAGCTGTGTTTGCTGATTGGAGATGTGAGCAGGTTAGGGTGGATAATGAACTGAGTTGGAGTTTAGGGTTTGACAGCTGTCAATCAGTTTGTGTATTACAGTTAGTAAAATTAAGTAGAACTATTCATTTTGTGATGCAGTTTGAAGGTTATCATTGGTTGAACAAACTGTGAAATAAGGGACAGATAAAATAAGATTTCATCTTCTTTCTGCTCCCTTCATTTTATCCTACTTGTATTCTTGTATCTGATGAAACTGTCTTGTATTGTTCTTTTAAAATGAATGAATAAACATCAAATCAAATCAAAAATCAAATCAAAGTCTGATGAAAGGTGGGCTACTCTCTCTCTCTAGGTTTTTACTGTCATTCTGATTTTCTTTTTGTATTCCTGTCAGTAAAAGTTTTCCTTTAGTTTGCACCTCACCTGGATTATGTTAGCTGAGTTCCACCACCTGCCATTCATTAGACTCCTCCGTATCTGCTCCGTATATCTGCTCTTGGGCTTGTTTCAGTTCATCCTTCCTATTTTCCGTCCGCTCTGTCACGGTGTTGTTTGTTTTGCCCGCCAGAGCCTTGCCGGTTTATTTTTTTGTTTCCATTTTAAATAAAACCTGCAATCCATCTCTCTGCTTGCTCCCTGCCTTTATTACTGCTAACCCTGACAGATTCTTCCAGCCGTGTGTTTGTGTGTAGCTTCAGGGATTTCTAGATATAATTTTGTTATCACTGCTTCTAAAAGAGTGGTTTGGACATCCTTTATTTTATCTCCCACCCATTCGAGCCAGGATTTTAAAAAAGCACACTGTCTGTTATGTGTGAAATGTGTAAAAATTGTTTGATGAAAGGGTTTGCTATTGTAAAAACTGGCTAAATAACTGTCAAATATGGGTTTTTACTGACAAAATCAGCAGCTAATATTAACTACTAATTTTGTGTTTGTAAATGCTTGTATGCATTTTTAAATTCTACTTAAAGTTGTCCCTCTTACAGTAACATAGACTAAAAGCTGAAGTCCTTAGACCGTTTTCATTATGATGTTGCAGTACTTATATTTGAGTTTTGAAGGGTTCTGGTCAGTGGAGGCCCGTGAAATGTCCACCAGGGAGGGCTATTTCTCAAAAATGAAAAAAAAAAAAAAAAGTTCCAAGTTCAAATCGTGTTTAATTTATCAAATGCAAATTAACACAAGTTCAACAGTACAATTAAATGCTCAGGATGAGAAGAACCAATTTCACTCACTAAAACAACAAAGAACAAACAAAATAAATACTAAAGCATGCAATAAAGGTATAAAAATTAAGTACCAACAAATGAAAAAGTAATTATAATATTTACAAGGTCCTAAAGAGCTGGCATCCTAACTCCACAAACAAACAAAGAAAAAAACAAACTCACCAGTTCCCACTTGCATATCAGTCAGGAATGGTAATATAATAATATAAGCATTAGATAAAGGCTATATCGCATGCTAGTTCCAGAAACAAACTCACCAGTTGCCACTTTTAGAATAAACAGTCGGCTGAAGGCTTTTTCACAAACAGAAGTTGAGAGGCATATCAGTCAGAAATGGCAAATAGACATTAGCTAAAGGGCTTTCAATGATTTAAAACCTACCTGAGCCAGCCTGCTTTGAGTCACTGCACGGCTCATTTCCCAGACAAAAAAAAAGACCGGAAGCACATGATTGGTAGGTACAGCTCACGTTGGACATGTCCAGGGCACGGAAATCTGCACCCAGCATCTTCCCATTCTTTTGTAACGTCCTGGAATAACTGTGCATGCGCCCTTTATAATGAGAGTCTATGGATAAGATTCATGCGCCCCCAGGACCGGAAATACATCACCAATCAGAAAACATTTTTGAAACAAACAATATAACTCATCCTTACCGTATTCGCCGTTGTAAAATACGCACCGGTGTTTAATACGCTTTGTCCAATTATTAACAATAAACAAGAAAAATTTGTACATAATACGCTTTGGTGTTTAATACGCGTCATCGCCACGCGACGCGTCAGCGCCTCATTTGCCCTGATTAAGATGGCGGCGACAGAAGCAAGCGAGTACGAAGAACTTCACAAGGAAACACGGTAAAAACAATTATTTCTTTGCGAGAAAAAATATATTTCTTAGCTGACTTTATAGCAGACGTGCTCCTGAGCTTAACGAAATGTTCAAATCAGCTGGATAAAAAAAAAAAAGTTCGCCGAATTTTAGGCAGGCGGTTCGGACCGGACGCTTTGTTTCTTTAAATTTAGCTAAATAAACGCTTAAAAAATATATTTCTTAGCTGACTTTATAGAAGACGTGCTCCTGAGCTTAACGAAATGTTCAAATCAGCTGGATTTAAAAAAAAAAGTTTGCCGAATTTTAGGCAGGCGGTTCGGACCGGACGCTTTGTTTCTTTAAATTTAGCTAAATAAACGCTTAAAAAATCTTAGCTGACTTTATAGAAGACGTGCTCCTGAGCTTAACGAAATGTTCAAATCAGCTGGATTTTTTTTAAAAGTTCGCCGAATTTTAGGCAGGCGGTTCGGACCGGACGCTTTGTTTCTTTAAATTTAGCTAAATAAACGCTTTAAAAAATTTCTTACCTGACTTTATAGCAGACAGTCCCCTGAGCTCAACCAAATGTGAAATCAGCTGGATTTAAAAATCCGCGGTGTGGTTTATGAGTTACGGTATCTTGCTAACAGCTACATCCATAGCAAGGGGCGGGCAGCGACAGAGTCAGTCCGACCAGAGGAGGCTTTTTTCGGACACATGAGCTAGAAACGTCTGGAAGTGGCCCTCTTCCTCTTCGCTCTCTGAGTCCTCTGCTGCTGCCCATAGCGCCCATAGCGGCCAAAACTGGTACTGCACCATTTTTGCCCAAAATGTAAAACGGCGAATCAGAGCGAAAAATGGGTCTAAAAATATGGGAAAAAATCCATATATGATACGCTTCGGTGTTTAATATGCAGGACATTCAAATGAGCAAAAAAACTGCGTATTATAGACCGGTTTTTACGTTACTCATAAAATATTTATCCTACACAACTAAAAACATATATGCATATATTTCGATAATTTTTATTTTATTATTTCATTTTTATTTAAAAAAATTAAGTCTTCAATGTAAAATGGTGAATAGCTGCAGAAGTTCCAGTGGGGCGGCGCCCTAGCGCCCCCTATTGCCGGTCGCCCCGGTTCTGGTTCCTGTATTTGAAACAGTGTGCTACGACACATAAATGATCTACCAACCAACTAGCTAGCTGACTAAAGATTTTATAGTTTATGTTAAGGTCCAAGAACAATCATTTTTCTCTTAGATGACCATTTGCCATAAATTTTATTGAGCAATTATCAATTTAAGTATTTAAAAACAAATAATTCACAATGATTGATGAGACACAAAATGCCAATATAGACCTAAAACACCAAGGATCTTTACATTAGGGCTTAGTAAATTGTTGTTCAGTAAATTTTTTGCATTTTTTTCAGCCTGTCCTCTCACTTAAGTCTCAATTTAATTACTGTCTTTTACTTTCTAAAAGCAAAATGAAATATAGTATAAACAAGTCTATTAATTATGATGGTACATCACATCTTATTAAAATCTTAATCATATCCAAAATATTGAATTTGAGCCATGGAATTAGATTCATTACGTTGCTGTCAGACCCACTAAAGTTGAGCTTTTTTCAGGAGCTGCTGTTAGAGACAGCTTTCTGAAACGACTCTGCGTTTAGTTTCGAGCAGCAGCAAATGTGCCAGCACATAATGGCATTAAAAAAAAACAATGGAGCTCACTTCTCTGCAAACTAAATAGACGATCGTAGCTTTTGTGCCACATCAAATCACCTGCCAGGTGAGCTGAATATATTTAGGCAAGTTTAGGTGACTTCTTTTGAAATATATAGATCAAATCTGACTTGATTTTTATCTATAGACATTGGCTTATATATTCTACAATGTCAGCTGGAGACAAATCTTTGTTTTTGTTTAAAAAAAACTTGGCCAACAAAAATTAAGATATTACAATCTATTTTTTTTAAGATAATTGTAATACAGTAGTTGTTATCAATGAATGAAGTTATATTTATTTTTGTTGCATGATGTGATAGTCAGTTTTTTTTAATCAGTTTATGTAACTTATCAAAATCTTCTTTTGTGTCGTTATGTTCTCCTCTGAGCATTTCTTCAGGTTTAACTGGAGACCTAATGTGTCTTAAAATTAATGTTGATGGGATTTATTTTTTAGCCGTGTAGTTCTTTTTGTCCTGAGGAGACCTGAGTTTGGGCCCCAGATGTCACCGTTTGATTAGCTTTTAGCAACAAAAGGAACTACTACCATTTCTGTTTTCACCCTGGAGGTGATCCTTTGTGTTTGGAGCTTGTTCAGCATCTGTATCATTAAAATCAAATGGATTCTACACGAAAAACCAGAAAGAGCTGAGACCAACGGTTTCCTTGTAGAAAATTACATTATATAAAGATAATTCCTTTTTTCACTGTTACTGCCAATCTTATAAAGTCCACTACACAAAATGTCACATTATTTATGAATAAGCATTTGTAGTCCTAAATGTTTCAGCTGTAAAATAAATGCACAATGTGACTACAAGCTTTTCTTATTCAGCTATTGCCTACAAGCTCAAGGGTTTAACTCTCCACACAGCTCAACGTGCTCTGTTTCTTAGTCTTGTAGTTCACCATAATTGACAGGATCCATTTCAAATCCTGACAGCTGGCAGACAAGGCAACAAACCCAACAATTGTAAAACCAAATGTGACCCTGAACCATGTCCTGCTGTCTCTGCTGATACGCCCCAAGTGAACCAGTCACTGGTTCTCTCAGATTGTACTTCTTTTCTCACGACTCACAGGAGACGGAACGACCTCTCCACTGGAGTCAAGTAAAAGTTTTATAGCATGAAAACCTTTCTCTTTAAAGGATGTTCCCTCCTCAACCACAGACAAATTAAACTGAATAGTTCCAGCATGTGCCTGTAGTCAGGCTTTGTGTACAATAATTATTGCTCTCTGCTGTGGATGGTTTTACCCATGTCTGTATGTTTGTGTTTGTGTGTCATGAACCACTGGTACCATTGTTTTACAAAATGTGCAGGAAATAATCAGTAAATGTACTTTGTACCTCAACAACCGATTAACTTTAGGAGCCACCTCAATTAAAAATGGCCGTCACAGCCAACAGCTAAGCATGGGACCAAACTGAGTTGGAACCTGTATGAAAGTCCTGGTGGGCTCCAGAGAGAACGCCAAACCTATGACTGCACATCCCTGCTCAGAAGTCCTCATGGGCCAACTAACAGCTCTCGAGTTCGCAGATGGGTCTGGACTGGTCCCATTATGCTCTGGTTCTGGTCCAGTTCCGTGCGGCTCTGTGCATCCGCTGTGCGCCAAAGTCACTGTAAAGGACCAAACTTTTTTTGGGATCAGATCATAACTTACCCTCTAGTATTTCAGCGGAGGGCAATGGGGCTTCTGGGTGGGGCTCTGTTGGCTCCTGGGAAATGTAGTCCTTATGAGCAGTGATACAGTATACATAGTTCCCAGACACGCCCCCATACCGGCTTCCGCACCACATCTGAAGGCAGAGAAAGGCAAAATGGCGAACTAGCAGAGCAAATTATACGGACAAAAACACGAGCTACCACAGCTTCACCAAGGAACAACAGCAAAATGGCAGTGGTCGAGTTAAATGAGTTTGAGAAAGAAATCATGGCAGACGAATCAGACAACTTGTCACAAAGTAGTTACTCCGATATCATTAATTATTTAATTACTACAAAGAGCGCACACCGGATTCACAGCACAGAGCTTTACAGCACACCGGCTTCACAGCTTTAAATCCAAAAAAGATGTGTAAACTGTCTCAATCAGATCTAACCAGCTAAAAAAAGGTTTAACTAAAATAACACACAGCCAGCACAAACAGTCCAGGCTGAACACGGACCAGAACCAGCACTTTGAGTGTTACCGTGTTGGAAGTTAGCATGTTGTTAGCATCTGGAGCGGATGGTCCGTCGAGCTCATCGGACGGCTTGGATCCGTCGCGGCCGCGGGTGCACGTCCCATGGGACCGACGCGTCGCCCGCACGACTTGGCTCCCGTCCTCCTTCTCCCACTGGGACGGTCTCCCCGGTGGACCGTGAGGAGGCCATTGTCGCGTTAGCGAGATGCTAAGCTAGCCACAGCATGCAAGACGGTGTCACTAAAATAATGAAAAAAAAAAACAGCTCTAACACACAGACAGTTGTACTCTAACATTGTTTCACAAAATGATTTATGTAGAATATTTTGTTTACCGGCCAAAAGCACGATCTTCTGAGCAGATCCAAGCAGAGATGGGGCGGTGTGAGTTTCTCCGATGAAATAAATCCTTCACGGTTTACTTTTTTTTTGATTAAGTGAAACCTGCGCGTTGCCCAAACGTCTACCCGACTGGAACACCCACTGACACAACACGAAGTAACCATTGCAATTAATTAGAAATTAACAAAAAAAACAACGTGAAAAATGGACATCTATTAGAACGCGCTCCAACTGCAGCTTAGCCTACCTGTGGGAGGGTCAAAAAGGACAACCCACAGATGTGACGTCACATGGGAACTATGTACAGGCTTATTGATAGAAAACTACAAAATGGTGGTGCCTGTCGGAAGTACTGTATTTTTATTTTTTCATTAACTTTTTACTGTACAGTATCTAGTACAGGTAGTCCTCGACTTACGACGGAGTTCCGTTCCTGCGCTGCGGCGTAAAGCAAATTTCGACGTAAGTCGGAACATACCGGTACGTACATACTGAACCATATACGTACAGTACTGTATTTTACCAAGCACTTAGCCTATCCTAACACAGTACCCTACATCATTATCAAAAAACACATACATTTGGGAGCCATAATGAAAGGGGAAAAGAGTAAATTTCCTACTGGTATGCTGGTGAAGCCATTCCTCCGTCCCTCCTCCATATTCTCCATTGCGTTTACGTCGTAAAACCGCCATCCAGCTCGGTCCATCCTCCGTACGTATTAGTTTACAACGTAAAACCGCGTTCACAGTACACACAGTAACAGTAAGTTGCACTATGTACAGTTTTGGTTTTTGAATGTCCAGATGACCAGACTTAGCTTTTTTAGAGAGTACAGGGCAGCTGTAGCCTCCGCAGCTAGTAAAACCGAAAACTGGAAACTGCGTAACGCTGCTTTTCTAAATACATTTTCAAAAAATATATATATATATATTTTTTTTTTTATGGGAGATGCGTCGTAACCGCGAAACGTCGTAACTCGAGACCGTCGTAAGTTGAGGACTACCTGTACTGCCCCAATCACGTGAATAATATTAAAGTTGACAATAACGTGTCGCGTACTTAAAAAAAAAATCCTTGTGTTCCAACTTATTTTGAAAAACCTCGAAAGAGCATGTCTGCGAAAGTTGAACCACAAAGTAACGAGGGACTACTTTATTTCTTTCATTCTTTTATTTGTTACGTCACTTTGTGTGAAAGACATAAATTGTGTTTGTTTCACATGGTGGATTATGTAAACAAGTATATTCAGGGTGAGCGCACAGTTTCATCTTTTCAGTACCTGCTTGCACTCTTGTCTTACCCTCCTCATTATTCCCTGCTGTGGAAAAGCAACAGCACCTTGGGGCCACCGTACTATTGACCTAAAACTTGTTGTGGTAGCTGAGTCTGATGTCCAACATATATTGTGAGTGCTAACAGATTGCAAGAGATTTTCCTTTAAATGTTGTCATCTGTAGGAAACACCTCTTAAACAACAACACATTAGTATATTTGATTAATCAATTGCTTTGTTGCCCTTTTTTGTTGTTGTTTTGTTCTGACGCTGGAAATTAATCTACCAGTCAGATTGTTGGATATTTAGTTCTATGTGTTGTCTGCATCATCTGCTCTAAAAATCTAAGCTATTATATTTCGTTCAAAATCATTTTTGAAACCATTTGGAGTAATTTTCTTGAAATGGAATGCTGTATTCCACATTACATTATAAGTTTTGGCATCTTGTATCTAACTCCAGCATGTGAGAAAGTAATGTATTTAAATTTATGTCAAGCTGTCTTTTCTTGTAAACCCACCTCTGATAAAAATGTTTTTGCTTCACCTCCTAAATTTTCAGCTTGAGCAAGACGGGGAAAACTCAGGAGGACATGTGCTTTTGATGAGAGTTTAACTCACAGCCGTTAGTGGCAAATATGTAAGATTATTTATTACAGCACTGAAATATCCCAAAAAGAAAAATCGACCTTCAGGTTGGTGATAATCTCTGGTGTACTTCATAAATCAGTATTATGAGTCCATCGCATGTTCATTTGTGTTTTCACTCATATTTTAATATTTTACATCTCTGAAGTTATAGAACCACATTTAAACAACAATATTTTACAAACACTCTTTAATGGCAGCTTTTTGAGAAAGTTTGAACTCTTAATTCAACGTTTAATGTTAATAAAATTTGCAAGTTTAGTATTAATCTTTAATTATTTCAAAGTACAAATATTTATGGGAAACCAACAAACAAATATTTGCACAACCCATGACTGAAGAAACAGCAAGACAAATGAGAGCCTCCACAGAATTTATTTAATTTTTTTCATGTTGATGTATGTGCATTTTACTGCCTCCAACATAAAGCTAATTCTAGATAAAAGCTCAACATCCTTTTTATGTATCAAGAAAGACATGAAAAAACATGAAATAAAAACAGCACAATGTGCAGCTTGTAGTCGTATTACTTTAACCTTTTCACTAAACAATTAAATAAATGGCATTACTGGCACCAGATGCTTTGAAGACATAAAATCAAAGCTGCCATGAATCATTCTCCCTGGTTTTATTTTATTTCTGTCATTCAACTTAAAAATTCACTAAAGAAAATTGTTTCTTTTTCATTTGCTTTGCTCTTTGCCCTAAATCCACTGACATATAAAACCATTTGGACAATACAAAACTATAACATGATTAACGTGCACGTCGTCTATTTGCAAATTGCCTTTTTAAGTTGTTGTTTTCATGGTATTTTTTTAAGATGAAGCAGTGCACCAGCTTGAAAGAGGCTGAAATAAATCAAATGTGCTCTAGAGTTTGTCTAAATAAGTGTGCATGTGTTCATAGTTCACCTCCATTCAGAAATGTCTAATTTAGGAACAGACAGTTTGTTTTCACGTTTTTTTTCCTCTTTAGTTTGTGTTTGAATTGTTGAGAAGACTAATGATGCAAGTCTGCAAGCAAGTAACATCAATGACACTTTCTGTACCAAGAAACCTCAGAGGTGAGGCAGAATGCTTTGTCTAGTTCCTCCGTGACTTTCTTCATTCTGATTAGAATCAATAGTGATGAGGCGTTAAAGTGAATTATCTTCACAGACATCTAAAAGCAGCCTCATTAACGCGTAAGAGCAATGTGTCTGACATCAGAAGGGTTCTGCTGATCTTGGAGGAGAGATGAGCCATTTATTACACTCTGGAGAAATTAGCATGCTTTAAAATTCCTCCCACAGTCTTACCAAAATCTGCTTGTTCCCTCATTTCTGAGTATTTCTGTCCGGTTTCATAATACAGCAATTAGCTGAAAGTTATTCTCAGTCATGATGTTAACCATGTGTCCTGTTGCAAAAAAAAATCAAAGCAGGTTGTGCAAATTTAAATGATTCAATCTGATTAAATTCCTTGCCCTTTTAATTGGAACCGGAGTAGAGGCTGATATCTTTGCCATGCTGAATCTGTGCAGGAATAGTAAGCTACAATTAAAAACAGGAATTAAACTGCCATTTAAAGTAGTCATCAGGTTTCTACAAAATAGGAATTTTAATCATTATATTTAGTGCAGGTCATACCATGAACATACAATATCTTTGTTATTATGGTATGGATTAGGAATGTGCATCTCTGGTCCAGAAATTGTTATTTTTTATTTTTTTCATCTTTGTTCTGTAGCAAACACAATGTTTATCTCGATACAATGCCAACAATCTGACCCGTTAAAGATTCATGGGCAGCACAAACCGATTTAACTTGATGCAGTTTTACCACAAAATGATTCAACATATTCAGGTTCAATTCAACATAATAAAACAAAGCAAATAAATTAATGAGACTAATTATTTACTGCCTAATCAAAAAAGTGGCAGCTCACAAACAAGTCTTGTTTTAAATTTGCAAAATATTTTCATGAAAACTGACGCAATTAATGAATTTAATAATACTGTACATACATTCCTTAAGGCTCTGGATGTTGTGGGGTTGTGTTGGCTTATATGACTCTGTAATATTGCGTGGACATTGGGGGCAGTTCCTCTGGATTGGCAGACTGGGATGGTGGTCTGGTCCCCCTATTCAAAAAGGGGGACGTGTGTTCCAACTACAGGGGGATCACACTCTTAAGGCTGAGTAGACTCGCGCTTTGGTCCGCAGGCTGGAGCGCGCGCGCTGCGCGTGCACTGTGCCGTGCGGCGAAATGCGTTTACAGTGTCGCCTCTGTGTTTATAGTTGTCGCACGGCGGCGCATGGCAAAGTGCTGTTCTTTTACGGACCAGCAGGAGGCAGTACCCTCTAAAACCTGTGCATATGTTGCAAGAAAGGTGTAGAAGAAGAAATCTACCGTAGAAGAAGAACTGTTTGAAATCACACAACAAAAACAAATAGCTTTCCGCTCGCGTGCTGAACTGTTGTCTTTATTTGCGGTTTTAATGCATGGAGTCAGCGGAGGAGAAAGCGATCACGTGACTTTTGGCGAAAAAACAAAAGAAAAGTCCGACTCCAGATCAGGAATGAAGGAGAATTTAATACATTTTGTGTCACAAAACATTCCTCCATGCGTCGCGACTCCGTCTCCACGACCACAGCGGCGCAAACAGCTGCAGGCTCCGGCGTGAAGAGGGTGAAGGCTGTCGGTGGGGACCTGTCAATCAAATCGTAGCGCCCACCGCGCGCGCAGGGCTTGCGGAGTTTCAAAAATTCAGAGGTGCACGACACGCGCTAATCCCATGCGCGGGGCCAACGCGCAGGGGCGGGGACTGTGAAATTGCGTCACTTTTGGAGCGCGCACCCTCGCGCGCAGCGCGACGAGTCGAGTATGAATCTAGCTTAAACCTCCCTGGTAAGGTCTATTCAGGGGTTCTGGAGAGGAGGGTCCATTGGATAGTCAAACTTCGGATTCCGGAGGAACAGTGTGGTTATCGTCTAGGGATGGGGCCGATCCGATCCAGTATCGGTATCGGCCTCCGATACCAGCATAATTTACATATCGCGTGGGAGTTTGCCCAACCAGTTTACATGTGCTTTGTGGACTTGGAGAAGGCGTTTGACCGCGTCCCTCGGGGGGTTCTGTGGGGGGTACTCCGGGAGTATGGGGTACCAGGCCCTTTGATATGGGCTGTTAGGTCCCTGTATGACCGGTGTCAGAGCTTGGTCCGCATTGCCGGCAGTAAGTCAGGCTCGTTTCCGGTGAGAGTTGGACTCCGCCAAGGTTGCCCTTTGTCACCGATTCTGTTCATAACTTTTATGGACAGAATTTCTAGGCGCAGCCAAGGTGTTGAGAGGATCCGTTTTGGTGGCCTTAGAATTGCTTCTCTGTTTTTTGCAGATGATGTGGTCCTATTGGCTTCATCAGTTCGTGATCTACAGCTTTCGCTGGAGCGGTTTGCAGTCGAGTGTGATGCGGCCGGGATGAGGATCAGTTCCTCCAAATCCAAGGCCATGGTCTTGAGCCGGAAAAGGGTAAAGCTCCCGCTCTGGGTCAGGGAGGAGGTCCTGCCCCAAATGGAGGAGTTTAATTATCTTGGGATCTTGTTCACGAATGAGGGAAAAAATGGAGCGTGAGGTCCATAGGTTGATAGGTGCAACGTCAGAAGTAAAGCAGGCGCTGTACCAGTCTGTCGTGGTGAAGAGAGAGCTGAGTCAAAAGGTGAAGCTCTCAATTTACTGGTTGATCTACGTTCCCACCCTCATCTATGGTCATGAGCTTTGGGTTTTGACTGAAAGAACGAGATCTGATACAAGCGGCTGAAATGAGTTTTCTCCGCAGGGTGTCTGGACTCTCCCTTAGAGATAGGGTGAGAAGCTCAGTCATCCGGGAGGGACTCGGAGTAGAGCCGCTGCTTCTCCACATCGAGAGGAGCCAGTTGAGGTGGCTCGGGCATCTGGTTAGGATGCCTCCTGGACGCCTCCCTGGTGAGGTGTTCCGGGCATGTCCCACCGGGAGGAGACCCAGAGGAAGACCCAGGACACGCTGGAGGGACTATGTTTCTCGGCTGGCCTGGGAACGCCTTGGGATTCCCCCAGAGGAGCTGCTCCAAGTGGCTGGGGAGAGGGAAGTCTGGGCCTCCTTACTTAGGCTACTACCCCCGCGACCCGACTCCGGATAAGTGGAAGAAAATGGATGGATGGATGAATAATACATAAAATGTGGTGTAGGGCAAAATGAATAAACTTGCCAGTGTCAGATGTGTTTAATACTCAGCAACTCTGCAGTGAGTAGCAAAAAAAATTTTCTACACCATAAAGCATAAAACATGTTAACCTTTTTTAAAACTAATAATTTACACTGCTTTAAGTACATTTTCAGTGTTTGTTTCCGTCATCTGCGCTGCTGCAATTCTTCTCCCAACCAGTAGTTGTCAGTAATGAGAAATAGTCATAAAAAGCCGAAACTGAAGAATTGTCCACTTTAAAAAATGCAGAGGGAATCTGTTCTTTACGGAAGAGTAGAGCTGCCACAGGATGTAAAATTATTTTTGAGCTGTATCTCATTATAACGAGAAACTATCTCATTATAATGAGATAAATTTCTCGTTAACGAGAAATTTATCTCATTATAACGAGAAAATTTTCTCCTTATAATGAGAAAATTATCTCGTTATGAGATAGTTTCTCGTTATAACAAGAAAATTATCTCGTTATAATGAGATACATTAGTTTCTCGTTATAATGAGATACTTATCTCATTATAACGAGATAGTATCTCGTTATAATGAGATACAGCTCAAAAATAATTTTACTTCCTGTGGCAGCTCTACTCTTCCGTAGTTCTTCATACACAAACATCGCATATACTGATGACTTTTCAGACAAATTTTATAGTGAGCACCTGTGTGCAGAAACAAAATTGTTTGCAGACCATTACTTGTTAAGCAGACTGGATTTTCTAGGTAAAATTACTTAATAAATCAATACATGTTTTATGTCTGTTTTGGACTTTGGCAATCTTTTGTATATGATTGATTCCTCACATTTTCTGAAGCTGCTTGACTCTGTCTACCTCTCCTCTGAGGTTTATTACAAACTGCAAAATGTCAACACACCTTGTGATTTATACTCACGGGTGGTATGGCCTAGTCTGGCTTCCCTAAGGAACTCCCATTGATTAACTTTTATTTACAAGGCACTGCTTAGACTGCCGGCCTATATTTGTACTGCAATTACACTGAGAAATGTTGACTCTTATACTTTTCGCTCACACAATTTACTGCTTCTTTTTGTTCCTTTTGCTCGGACTGAATTGGACAAGAAGGCTTTTGTTCACTCTGCTCCCTCTTCTTGGAACTTGCTACAAGAAAGTCTGAGATGAGTTCATCTCACTCAGTGCTTTGACATCCAAACCAAAAGTTATGGAGGCCAATTCAATGACATGTACCAGTTTTTATAGCCAACTTGTTTTATAGTACCTGTTTTTTATAGCTTGACATTTTCTTTTAACTGTGTAATTTTGTGTGTGTGTGTGTGCGTGCGTGCGTGCGTGTGTGTTGTGTTTGCTGCTGCCTCTTGGTCAGGTCTCCCTTGAAAAAGAGGTTTTTTTAATTTCAATGTTTTTTAATAAATCATGGTAAAATAAAGGTAAAATTAAAAATAAAAACATCTAGGTTTAATCTCAAAACTGGATCAGAACATGGCTAAAAAGTCAGCTCATGTATGTGCATATCATGTATGTGCATATCCATGAATTGGTGCAATTTGGTTAATTTTTCACAACCTTTATCCATCTTTGAAATTTTTATAAGCTAAAAAACCCAGTTTTGTTTTGTTTTTCATATTATTGTACGCCCCACTTGGCATTTTGATTAGATTACAGTATACCATTATTGGAAGGCTTCCTTTATAGATGAAGTCTATAGTTGGGCTTAGTTTGGGGTTTCTTGAGTTATTCCTTTAGTTATGCTGCTATAGGCTTGGACTGATGAAAAAAAATACCAGACTGACGTAATTTCCTTATTTGGCCGTCTCTCTTCAGAACCCTCAGTGTCAGCATGCAGCTGTTGCTTCCATTATCGGTGTGTTTTTTGTAAAGAAAGTACTTCTGTTTGTTTTTCTGTCCTTAATCCCCAGTGAGACAAAACAAATGGTCATTCGTCCTGGTCCTGATGCTGTTAAAGGTTACTTCCTGTTTAAAGGAGTTAATTACTCTCAGCTGTAGCCTGAGCACCCCTCTTCCACTGTACACTGTGTTAGCAAAGTGTTTATTCCTCTGTCCCACTGCCTCAGTCGCCTGATGGTTTGCCACAATCTGAGCAAATCGAGAGTCTATCCAAGGCCTCACCAAACTCTTCCCACATCGGAACCTTTGTTTCCAACAGCCATGGATACAGCTTGCTAGCCTGTCAGTACTAATCAGCTGCCTCTGGAGTCAGCTAACGAGACCTGACAGGACTCTTTCTTGAGCTTGACATCTTCTTTACCCGAGGTGGCCACCACCAAGTTTGAGGATGTCCACCACGAGATGCACCAACAATAGTGTGGCCACAGCCAGGGCAGCCCATCAACAATGGCTAACGTGGCCCAGTCAGTACACACTATTACATAAAATCAAATAGGGTACTTACCCTCCATAATTAACCAAATAAAAGAAGGAATGGTTTGTTTTTAACTGGATTTTCCCTCCTATAATGGGATGTTTATTTGCATTTATTAAACGTTTGATTTTTTTTAAATGTGTTTCTTTAAGGTCATTTTCACATATGATAGTCCGGTAGACACTGTTCAATTGGGGACCAAAATTCAGAACATTTGTTAACATTTTCAGCTGGTGCGGTTCGGATTCACACTGCACTGAGTCAATGGAGCCAACCTGTTCCCCCCCTCACCTGTGGTGGCGCTGCACCATGAACTACTGAAGGAAACAACATGAAAACCTCTGAAGAAGACACTGAGCGCAACTTACTTCTGGAAATGAAAACAAAAATGGAAGGACGTCAAATTTTAGCAGTTTTAGGATTTCGGTTTTGTTTGTGACACATGTGCCAAACAAACATTTTTCAACAATGGACTCAGCATGAGCAGAAGATGAGGCAGAAGACCGTGGAGAATGTTGGTTTTCACACAAGGCGTCTGACGGCTCCGTATGAGGTAAGAGAAATGCACGTTTGTTTGCCCTGCACTATAGTCCACTTCCTGCTTTTGGAGCGGTCAGCTTGCATTTACAATGCATTCAAACTGTGCTATATTTCACTTCAACCGAACAGAGATCTGGGTATTTGGGCAGACCAGAGTTCACTTTTTTGGTCTGCATCAGATTTCAATTGTGCATTCACACCTCCCCAAACGAACCAGACTTTGTAGGCAAATGGACTAGAGTTTGATTAAAGTGGACTAAACAGAGCTGGTGCATCCTAAAGGGTCATTCTGGTCTATTCTTTCCCCTCCTTATCTATTACTCTTTTCCAATACAGTTGTAGTAAACATGTACGGTGCCACTAGTATATAGTAAACACGTACGGTGCCACCCATATGTAGTATGACAGTGGTACTGTCCACTAGTATGTAAAACTGTGATGCAGGAGTTATCCTGACACAACCTTATACTTAATTATTCACAGATTCTCTTCTTTTTCGGATTAAACAATAAATTGTGTGACCAGATGAGATGTAAGTGACAATGAAACGTCAGTTATAGTTGACCTATCAGGAAATGTGGTAATTTATTAATGAAGTAAACACGAGGGAGCCACCAGATTGTGTCTTTAAACACATACGGTGTCACCCAGATGTAAAGGATTTTAGCAGGGGTCAGTATTAAGCTGACCTCTTTATCCTTAATTAATTTACTTATTCAGATTGAATAGTAATTTCACGGATTCTTTTCTTTTTCAGTTTACCCAATATTTCTGTGATCTTTATGATGGATAAATAAATAAAGCCATTAAAGGGATTGTGACATGATTTTTTTACTATTCATAAAATTGCTCAAAATATATATATTTTATCATTTAAATATGTTTGTTTTTGCAAACAAAATGATAAATCACTTTAATTTTGCTTTAAAAGTGATTTTGAACTTCAAGCCGTGTTTAATCATGGGAAATCCGATTACACTCGAACGCACCATATGTGATGTCACACTGGGCAGAGGGCTGTGGTGTCTTTAATAGCGGACAATTTAAAACTGGACGAATTTAGCAATCTATGTGAAGATTTGAGCTATTTGTCTTCATTTTGGGAAGCAGAAAATAGTTTGGGTGATGGAACAAGAAACAACAGGATCTAATTTAGGTCTGATGCTGTATCAGACTTCCTTCATGTCGAGCTGCTCATACCTGCGCACTGTGACAAGCCCAGAGCTCTGCCCGGTGTGACATCACAGATGGTGCGTTCGTGTGTAATGGGATTTCCCATGATTAAACACGGCTTGAAGTTCAAAATCACTTTTAAAGCAAAATTAAAGTGATTTATCATTTTGTTTGCAAAAACAAACATATTTAAATGATAAAATATATATATATTGAGCAATTTTATGAATAGTAAAAAAATCATGTCACAATAACTTTAAGTGACAAGAGACGTTAACTTAGTTTGATATGTCAAAGACACTATCATTTATTTAAAATAAATCAACTAAATTAACACCATTACACTTGATTGACATGATTTCACTTTCTTGTAATTTAAAACGTCAGCACAGTTAAATTACAACACAACAGACATAAATACTGGATGTTAAACATATTTAGTCTGAGGGCTCTTTAGCTTAAATATAGTTTCCAGCTTAGAAATGGAGATGGAGAAATTTAAGAAGGAGAGTTAAAGGAGGAAGTTATTTATCTTGAGGGTAACCAGAAATGACACTTCCCATCCGACTTCTGCTAAACCCCAGGTACGTTTGTAAACAGCTCTTTACCTTCGACGACGAGTCTGAATAAAGAGATGACACCAGCCTTTCAGATGCACAGAGTCCTTCAAGCCCAGCACGTTCGAACTGGTTCTCGTTTACGTTTTCAACGTCTCCTGGTTTCGCGTTGGTCATCAGAAAATATGTCAGCTACTGGCCTCTGACTTCAAGATAACTATTCCAGGAAGGAATAACAAAGTTTTGAGCTTACGCTCGTTCGAAATGGACTCATAACAACATGTTATTAGTCCTTAACTGGATGACGTGTCCTTAGCGTGTGACTGAGTTCATCCAGCTACTTTGGGACGACCTCACATCTTGAAGTTCCCAGCAGACTCCTCAGTTCCAGCAACAGCTTAGAACTTAATAGAAGATCAGAGAGGAGAGAAACTTGTCTCTTTTTCATTGGTCCACTTGTTATCACTATTCAAGGTGAAATTCAGCGCAGAAGGGAATTGTTTAGGAAAAGTATCTGAGTGAAGAGACTTTCAGACGCTAGATGAGAGTTTTAGCTGAAACCCAACAAAAACAATTTCTGTGTAAGTCAGTTTGACATTTTAGCTGAACTTTGACACCTTTTCATTTGCAGAAATGACACATTGATGTTTCACATTTAAAGAATAACAGCATATAACATATATCATGAAAATGACAAAAGTTATTCTTTTGATTACATTAGAATAAAATCAAAGATAGAAATAGTCTCTTTTGGTGACTATATTCTCAGATTACAACTAATGGAATAATTTGTAGTAAATGTCTTGCTTTACTGAGAGGTCAGTAAAGGTCATCTCTGGAACAGTTCAAAAATACACAGGTGTATCAAAGTGGACACGGTCATGCCCACTACATCTCCCCCCTTTTGGAAGTCATCGCCAGTCCTTGGGGATGAGGTCCAACACGAAAGGAAACCTTGAACTGTCTCTGATCTTGAAGTAATCCAGCAAGTGGAAAAGAAAAATCAAAAATTATAATCCCATAAAGTTTTTGGAAATTCCATACTGTTCGTAGGTAATCCCATTGCGGTAAGCTTTTAATCCCTTGGAAAACAAAGTCTTATAATCCACAGCGGTAATTCCACAACGATAATTCCATATCGATTAGAGTTGGCGATTTCATCAGCAACAATTGTTTTTATAATCAGCATGTAGAGGGGATCCCTCGATTGACGCAGAGGAGGCGACCCTTGGATGGAGGTTGAAGACCAAGCGTTGGAGCTGCAGGTCCCCACATCGAAGGTTGTTGGCTGGTTGGCTTCCAGTCAGTGCCACTCTGGTTCTATGTGTCATGCAATTATGTGGTTTTTAGGTGGGCTTATGATTGGGATTTTACATTAGGCCCTACCTATATGCACCTGGTATGTAAGCTATCATGGTTTAGATCAGCTACAATTACCAATTAAGGGGTGGATCAATTCTGTAAAATTAGATATAGGGATCTATACCTATAAAATTTTGGAGGGCTTCTGTAACGAAGGCCTCTAATTCCAAACTATTCCTCCATTCATTACTTAGTTTAGGTTAAACTAAAATAGAAAAATGAAATATAGTTTGATCTAAATGTCTGTTGTCTTTTAGACGAACGACGTAGGATTTGGTATTCCTAATAAATTTTGAAGTCTATGGCGAGACTCATCAAAATGAATAGATAATCTAGAATAGAAACGATCGAATCGGTTCAATTTAGAAATTGTGAGACCAGTGTAGTTTATGGTACCTTGAGTAGCTTTAAACTACATTGACTCTTCGACGATTGAGATTTAACAAAACGAACTGCATGTTGGCATAGTTAAATCCATATCATTCATTAACCAATGTTAATACAAAACCTTTTTGGCTGGGAGTGTTCAGAACCAAAACAATATCTCAACTAATGACAACAGTAATGACTAAACAACAAGGAAACAACGTTTCACTGCTTCGACACACTCTTGTCGTCAGATTCCAAAGTGCAACACACAAGAAAACAGGTCTCAACTTTATGACCGAGGTCAAATTAAATCTCGTGGATTTAAACGGTTGTTAAGTTAGTTTTTTGTTGTGGGTTTTAGGCTTAGCGTTTCTAAGTTCAAATTGGACAATGCGACTTATAGGGTGGAAAATACGGTAGTTTAAACCTGATTAGTTTATTTACTAACTTGTGTTTGGACGACCTTATTATCCCATGAAGTCGGTGAGTTTGTGAGATCTTTGTCTTTTGTGGAGTCATTGAACGCCTTGTAAGGTTTGATCTGATTTCGATGTACCCATTTAGCAATTGGCTCTTTGCGGCCTTTGCTGATTTTGATTTCGTAGACGACTGAGGACACTTTGTCTGTTATCAGATGAGGTCCAGTCCACCTGGGCATCAGTTTGCGGGCGAGAGTTCCGGTCTCGGACCCTCCTTTCCCGGTTGCTGGGGCGAACGTATAGTACCAGACTCTGTCTCCCACTTGGAGTTCATTGTGAGAGGCCTTTTGGTCGTAGTACGCCTTACGTCCTTCAGCGGATTTTTCCAGGTTTTTCTGGGCGAAAGCAAAAGTGTTTCTGAGGTGTACATTCAAATCTTTCATGTATTGTTGTGTGGTGTAGGCTGTCGCCATGGCGGCGTCGCCTGGTTGGTACAACAGGTGTAGAGGGAGAGTCATTTGTCGACCGGTCATCATCTCGAAGGGAGAGATGCCAGTTGATGTGTGTGGAGTGGCTCTTATGGCCATGAGGACCAGAGGGAGTTTCACGTCCCAGTCCTTGTGGTTTGCAGCCACGTATTTCTTCAAAATACTCACCACAGTTCTGTTTGCTCTCTCTACTTGGCCTGAAGCCTGTGGGTGGTAGCCGACATGAAAGTTGGCCTTGACGCCTAGCGTCTTCCACAGTTCTTTCATCACTTCACCTGTGAAGTGTGTACCTTGGTCTGAGTTCACCCGAAGGGGAAGTCCAAACCTTGAGAATATATGATTCATTAACAACATAGCAGTGGTTTGTGCTGTGTCGTTAGGAGCTGGTAGGCATTCTACCCATTTGGTGAATGCACAGGTTACCGTGAGAAAATATTTATTTCCTCTAGAGCTCTTAGTGAGTGGTCCAACCCAGTCGATCTGGAGGTCAGACCATGGGAATGCAATGCCTCTGCTTTGCAGTGGTGCTCTGTGAAGTGGTCTGGTTGGCTGAAACTGGCCACAGACCACGCACCCTTCAATGTAGTCCTTGACATCCTTTTTCATTCCAGGCCAATAGGCAATTTGTTTTAATGCCGTCAGCGTGGCTTTATCTCCTTTGTGTCCTGCGGACGGGAGATCATGGGCATGAACTAACATCACCCCCCTTTGTTCATGGGGAACCACGAACACAGGTGAGGACGTTGGTCCATGAGCGAAAGTTAGGATGCCTTTGATTAGTTTTAGCTGTTTGCGCAGCTGATAAAGGACTTTAAGGTCTGGATCGGAATCCAGTTCGTCTTTAGACGGAGTGTTTTTGTCTGGATCAGTCAGGTACAGTATCATGGAGTTGATAGCAGGATCCGACTTCTGTAGTTGGATGATGTCTGGGTCAGTCAGTGCGGGTCGTACAGAGACTGCGTTGTCAGCAGGTCTGGCTGCGGCCTGTGCACGTGTGACTGCCATTACCCTGACTGTAGGTTGTGTTGGCAGAGTCTTGACTAACCAGGAGGGGTCGAAGGACCATAGAGGACCTTCGTCGGCTCCTTCTTTGGCTAAGGAATCTGCAATGTCATTGTAGTACTTGTCATCGCCTGGGACTCTAGAATGTCCTGGAACTTTCTTCCAGTAGATCTGTAAGTCGTGTGATGTCACCAAGTGATCACACGCTATGAAAAGCTCTTTGTGTTTGACCACTTTTCTGTCGCTTGTTAGGAAACCGTTCTGTTTCCACACAGCGAGGTGACAAGCGAAACTTAAACGAGCATAGTTAGAGTCAGTGCAGATGACTAGCGTCTTGATGGAGCGTTCTACTACCATCTGGAGAGCTATTAGGATTCCTGCAATCTCAGCGTACTGAGAAGTCTGAGATCCTAATTTGTAGCTGAAAGTTATCTGTTCATGGTCTTGGAGGAGGACCCCTCCAACACCTGCCTTACAGATTTTGTCGCGGAGGAATGAAGATCCATCCACGTACAATGTTGTCATATCTTTGCAGATATTGTCATCAAAGAAGTGGTGATTCGGGTCTTCAGATACTGGGGGTTTTACCTCAACCGGCGGCTGGGTGGCTGGTACATCTTGTGTACACTTTTGGCAGATTGCCAAGTCCGTCCCCAGATGAGACTTCTTGTTTTGACCATAACGTATGTCTAGGTTAAAACTTTGAAGCGCCATGAGCCACGTTGCAACACGTGAGTTTGTCACCACACCATCTCTGATGCGTTCACTGTTAAGAAAAGTCACTGGCTGGTGTTGTGTTTCCACAATGATTTTCTGTCCACCAATGTAGCTGGAGAAATGTTTAACTGCCCACACTGTGGTCAGTAAAGCTTTCTCACAGTCTGAGAATCTCAACTCGGGGCCTGCCATCGTTTTGCTGGCGTAGGCTACTACACGTTTGTCTCTGTCGTGTATCTGGTACAGACCTGCACTTATGCAATGAGCTGAGAAGCCCACTTCCAAGTAAAACTCTTTGTTGTAGTCTGGGTAGACTAAACATGGGGCTGACTTGATCCTGTTTATAAGAGCGTCCATTGCCTGTTGCTGTTTGTCAGTCCAGACAAATGGAACGTCTTTCTTTAGGAGTTCAGTCAGTGGCTTTGCAAGGTCCGCATAGTTTTCAATGAATTGGTTCGAGTAGTTACACACGCCCAGAAAACTTTGTAGTTCTTTGAGATTGGTGGGGACTTTGAGATTGTCAAGGCCTTGGGTGCGAGTCAACTGTGGTTGTACTCCGTCTGGACGTACAAGTAGGCCAACGTAGTCCACTTTGGTTCTGCACCATTGGCATTTTGACAGTGATATCTTAGCACCAGCAGTTGCTAGTTGATTCAGAACGTGGTCGATCTCAGCCAAATGTGAGTCCAGTGTTGGCTGCCTCAAAAGGACATCGTCCACATAAATCAGTGTCCCACGCTCGTGGGCGTCAGCAGCGCCGGCCCAAGGCATAAGCAGAGTAAGCGGGCGCTTGGGGCCCCAGGGTCACAAGGGGGCCCCCAAAGAGGAGCTGAGTTTTGTGGATTTTCATAAATTTTATTTCATTTTTTAAATTATATGATTCTATTATGCACAACGTCATCATAAAGTTCAGATTTTTATTTTCATAATGATATATATAACATATATATCATATATTTGTGTGTATATGTATACTTGAATATGTAGAAATCGCTCTAGTAGAAAGGAAAGAAAGAAATGACAGGTGGTTGGGAACCCCCTTAGTGGGGGCCCCGGTATCCCGTTTTACAGGTTTCTCAGGTTTCTGAGCTCCTTGCCACAATGTGAAGTACGCACCCAAGCTAATTAAGCACCTGACACAACTAACGCTAGATAATGTCGCAAAAAAGGGCATATATCCTTCAGGGGCTGGAAAAAAGGACGAGGAAAAAAGAAGTTTTAATTTTATGTGAGTTGATTGGCACTACGGTATATCATTTTTTTTTTGTTGGCTCAAAACAGTGTTTTTGCTAACGCTTGATAGCAATAATTAAAACTTCCCAATACATAACATTTGCTAGTCAAATGTTTTACATCAGGCTATACAGTATTGATATATTAACAGCTTATAGCTATGCTTGAGTTTGAAATATGTTGTGGACTGTTGAACATGATAATTTATTTGACTAAAATAAACATTTTTTACACAAACTTATGTGAAGTTCTGCAGGAGCATTGTTAAAATATTTTGTCAGCACAGAATCTCAGTGAAAGTCCACATGATCAGGCTCAGCTGTGCAGTGCATCAACTACAGAAAGATTCACCATGCAGCATACAATTAATTTTTTGTTATAGCAATTACACTCCAGAGTCTGTAATGAAAGTATGCAAGGAATGTGTGTGCATATGTACAGTATATATTTCATCTTATGTCCATCTTTGTCCTCTTTAGAGCAAAGTGTAGCATCCCCATCCTCTGTGCCCACTACAAACACTTCTGATCTACCTGGTAAGTTAACTGCATAACATCCTTTTTATAACTCCTAAACTAACTCCATCCATCCATCCATCCATCTTCTTCCGCTTATCCGGGGTCGGGTCGCGGGGGTAGCAGCCTAAGTAGGGAGGCCCAGACTTCCCTCTCCCCAGCCACTTGGAGCAGCTCCTCCGGGGGAATCCCAAGGCGTTCCCAGGCCAGCCGAGAAACATAGTCCCTCCAGCGCGTCCTGGGTCTTCCTCTGGGTCTCCTCCCGGTGGGACATGCCCGGAACACCTCACCAGGGAGGCGTCCAGGAGGCATCCTAACCAGATGCCCGAGCCACCTCAACTGGCTCCTCTCGATGTGGAGAAGCAGCGGCTCTACTCCGAGTCCCTCCCGGATGACTGAGCTTCTCACCCTATCTCTAAGGGAGAGTCCAGCCACCCTGCGGAGAAAACTCATTTCAGCCGCTTGTATCCGAGATCTTGTTCTTTCGGTCATAACCCAAAGCTCATGACCATAGATGAGGGTGGGAACGTAGATCGATCGGTAAATTGAGAGCTTTGCCTTTTGACTCAGCTCTCTCTTCACCACGACAGACCGGTACAGCGCCCGCTTCACTGCGGACGCTGCACCTATCCGCCTATCGATCTCACGCTCCAGTTTTCCCTCATTCGTGAACAAGATCCCGAGATACTTAAACTCCTCCACTTGGGGCAGGACCTCCTCCCCGACCCGGAGAGGGCATGCTACCCTTTTCCGGCTCAAGACCATGGCCTCGGATTTGGAGGAACTGATCCTCATCCCGGCCGCATCACACTCGGCTGCAAACCGCTCCAGTGAAAGTTGTAAATCACGAACTGATGAAGCCAGTAGGACCACATCATCTGCAAAAAACAGAGAAGCGATTCTAAGGTCACCAAAACGGATCCTCTCAACACCTTGGCTGCGCCTAGAAATTCTGTCCATAAAAGTTATGAACAGAATCGGTGACAAAGGGCAACCTTGGCGGAGTCCAACTCTCACCGGAAACGAGCCTGACTTACTGCCGGCAATGCGGACCAAGCTCTGACACCGGTCGTACAGGGACCTAACAGCCCTTATCAAAGGGCCTGGTACCCCATACTCCCGGAGTACCCCCCACAGAACCCCCCGAGGGACGCGGTCGAATGCCTTCTCCAAGTCCACAAAACACATGTAAACTGGTTGGGCAAACTCCCACGCACCCTCCAGGACCCTGCTGAGGGTGTAGAGCTGGTCCAGTGTTCCACGACCAGGACGAAAACCACACTGCTCCTCCTGAATCCGAGGTTCGACTATCCGACGGACCCTCCTCTCCAGAACCCCTGAATAGACCTTACCAGGGAGGCTTAAGAGTGTGATCCCCCTATAGTTGGAACACACCCTACGGTCCCCCTTTTTAAATAGGGGAACCACCACCCCAGTCTGCCAATCCAAGGGAACTGCCCCCGATGTCCACGCGATATTGCAGAGTCGCGTAAGCCAACACAACCCTACAACATCCAGAGCCCTAAGGAACTCCGGGCGAATCTCATCCACCCCCGGAGCCTTGCCACCGCGGAGCTTTTTAACCACCTCGGCGACCTCAGCACCAGAGATCGGAGAACCCGACCCAAAGTCCCCAGGCTCTGCTTCCTCAGTGGAAGACGTGCCAGTAGGATTGAGGAGGTCTTCGAAGTATTCCGCCCACCGACTCACAACATCCCGAGTTGAGGTCAGCAGCACGCCACCTCCACCATAAATGGTGTTGGTCTCGTACCTCTTTCCCCCCCTGAGACGCCGGATGGTGGACCAGAATCGCCTCGAAGCCGTACGGAAGTCATTCTCCATGGCCTCTCCGAACTCCTCCCACGCCCGAGTTTTTGCCTCAGCAACCACCCGAGCCGCATGCCGCTTGGACTGCCGGTACCTATCAGCTGCTTCCGGGGTCCCACAAGCCAAAAAGGCCCAATAGGACTCCTTCTTCAGCCTGACAGCATCCCTCACTGCCGGTGTCCACCACCGGGTTCGAGGGTTGCCACCTCGACAGGCACCAACAACCTTGCGGCCACAGCTCCGATAAGCTGCCTCGACAATAGAGGCGCGGAACACGGCCCACTCGGACTCCATGTCCCCCGCCTCCCTCGGAACGTGTTCAAAGCTCTCCCGGAGGTGGGAGTTAAAGCTCCGTCTTACGGGAGACTCTGCCAGACGTTCCCAGCAGACCCTCACGATACGTTTGGGTCTGCCAGGTCTGACCGGCATCCTCCCCCACCATCGGAGCAAACTCACCACCAGGTAGTGGTCAGTAGACAGCTCCGCCCCTCTCCTCACCCGAGTGTCCAAGACATGCGGCCGCAGATCAGATGAGACGACAACAAAGTCGATCATCGAACTGCGACCTAGGGTGTCCTGGTGCCAAGAGCACATATGGACACCCTTATGCTTAAACATGGTGTTCGTTATGGACAATCCATGACGAGCACAGAAGTCCAATAACAGAACACCACTCTGGTTCAGATCAGGGGGGCCGTTCCTCCCAACCACACCCCTCCAGGTCTCACTGTCATTGCCCACGTGAGCGTTGAAGTCCCCCAGTAGAACAAGGGAGTCCCCAGGAGGCGCACTCTCCAATACCCCCTCCAAGGACTCCAAAAAGGGTGGGTAGTCTGAGCTGCCGTTTGGTGCATAGGCACAAACAACAGTCAGAGCCCGTCCCCCCACACGTAGGCGAAGGGAGGCTACCCTCTCGTTCACCGGGGTGAACCCCAACGTACAGGCACCAAGATGGGGGGCAACCAGTATGCCCACTCCTGCTCGGCGCCTCTCACCAGGGGCAACTCCAGAGTGGAAGAGTGTCCAACCCCTCTCAAGGAAACTGGTTCCAGAGCCAGAGCCATGCGTTGAGGTGAGTCCGACTATTTCTAGTCGGAACCTCTCAACCTCACACACTAGCTCAGGCTCCTTCCCCACCAGAGAGGTGACATTCCATGTCCCAATGGCCAGCTTCTGTAGCCGAGGATCAGACCGCCAGGGTCCCCGCCCTCGGCCGCCACCCATCTCACATTGCACCCGACCCCTTTGGCCCCTCCCACAGGTGGTGAGCCCATGGGAAGGGGGACCCATGTCTCCTCTTCGGGCTGTGCCCGGCCGGGCTAAACTAACTCGTAAAAATTTAATTTACAACGTAAGCAGAAAATAGAAGACTTTGGAGGAACAAATACTGTTTAAACATGTCTGAAGAAAATTTCAGTTTTACTGGCTGATTTGTTTTATTACTACAAGCAAAAATGCAAAGTATGAAAGTATTTTTATCTTCTTCTTCTTTCGGCTTTTCCCTTTTCAGGGGTCGCCACAGCGAGTCATCCTCCTCCACCTCACTCTGTCCTCTGCATCCTCTGTCCTCACTCCAACTACCTCCATGTCCTCTCTAACTGCATCCATATATCTCCTCTTTGGCCTCCCTCCGTGTCTTTTTCCTGGCAGCTGCATTTCTAACATCCTTCTACCAATATACCCACTGTCCCTCCTCTGGACATGTCCAAACCATCTCAGTCTGGCCTCCCTAACTTTATCTCCCAGTTGTTCAACATGTGCTGTACCTCTGATGATCTCATTTCTGATCTTATCCATCCTTGTCACTCCTAAGGAGAACCTCACCATCTTCATTTCTGCCACTTCCAGTTCTGTCTCCTGTCTTTTTGTCCATGTCTCTGTCTCCAGACCATACAACATAGCTGGTCTCACCACTGTCTTGTAAACTTTTCCTTTGACCTTTGCTGACACCTTTTTGTCACAAATCACTCCTGAAACTTTTCTCCATCCACTCCATCCTTTATACTTTTCCATAAAAAAAGTGAACAACATAATTATAAGTATGATGTGACATCTAACATAACTACATTTTTTGTTATTTTCATCTTTGGTCCATCTTCGTCCTCTGCAGAGCTAAGTCTAGCATCCCTATCTTCTGTGCCCACTGTCTCATCTGTGTGTGCAACTGCAGATGATCTACCTGGTAAGTTAACAGCAAAACATCATCTATAATTCCTCTTTGTGCTCCAGATCATTTTCAGATTAACAGTTATGTACATCGCAAACATTTTCTGCCCTTTTATGTTATTATTAATCATCATCTTTCTTTTGTCTCTTTCTCAGAAGCTTCCACATCAAAGTCTGAGCCACACAAAGGATCATCAGCTCTGCCAATGGACCCAGCTGAGTGGCATCTTTCCTCTCAGATGTAAACAGGACTGAGCAGGTGATGAGAGGACCACTGCCTATTAAGGATACCTTTTCCTTCCCCAAAAGGCATGATGGGCAAAGTTTTTTATTCATTTTTATTTTTAGAAAGTTTGATTTTACCAGTTTATTCATAGGCAGTTTTATCAATACATTCTGCCATGTCTGGCCTTCTGAGGACAGTCATGAACTTGATGTGGTCCAAAATTAAAATAAGTTTGACATCCCTGCAATAAATTACAAATATACATTAAAAAGGACTGTCAGAGTTGCAATATGTTTTATCAGGTGGGAGAATGATAAAACCATCTGACCGTTGATTGCAGTAATTCACATTATTAGTAGAAACAGGGGGCCCCCATCCAAATTTCGCTTAGGGCCCCAAAGAGGTTTGGGCCGGCCCTGGGCGTCAGGACATGCTTTGTTCAAGAAGATGTTGAACTCTGCAGGTGAGTTAGCGTAGCCAAAGGGACACCTGTTAAAGGTGTATTGACGGCCACCAAAAGTGAAAGCTAGTTTGTATTGGTCCTCGGCGCGCACAGGGATGGTCCAAAAACCAGAGGCGACGTCGAGGGTCGAGAAGTACTTACCATTGGTGACCTTGGGCAGTTCCTGTTGGAGCTGGGTCATTGGCCACCGTGATAAGGGGACTTGTTTGTTTAGCTTTCTGTAGTCTATAGTGAGTCTCCACTTACCATTTGGTTTTAACACCGGCCATAAAGGCGCAGAGTAAGTGCTGTTACAGTATCGGATGATACCTTTTTCTAACAGGTCATTAATGATTTCTCTGATAGGTTGATGTGCTGCCAGAGGAATCTTGTACTGTCTGACAAATGCAGGGGGAGCATTAGGCGGGGTTGGGATGCTCACTGTGTGGAGCGTGGTCAACCCACAATCCATCGAGTCAGTTGAGAATGATTTCTCATATTTTAGAAGAACTTTGCGAAGTTTGTCCCTTTCTTCATCAGTTTTCAGGGCGTCGGCTTGGGCGACCACCTGGTCAATCTGTGAAGCAATTGAGAGGGGTTCTTGTTCTTTGGGGAGCTCCAGTGAGTCCCCTTCAGTGTCGTAAAACCTGTCAACAGGTAGTGCACTGTAAGTTTGAGGGCATAGACTGTCTCCTTTGTTGAAACCGAACCTGCGGACAGTGTCCTGGTCGGACTCAGTGGGGGAGAAAAGAGTTATGGCCTGTGTTGGTTTTGTGAACAAGACTTGCCCCGTGTGTTGACTTGGGATCAAGTTTTCTGGGAGTCCTCCCAGAAATGGAATGCTTAGTTCAAAATCATGAAAATCAGTAGAGATCAACCATCCTAGCTGTGTGTGTTTTGGGATCAGTACCTCTTCTGTGCTTGTGTTGCACATAGCAACAGTCGTGGTTCTGCAGTCGAGGGTCACTTGGCATGTGGCCTCCATGGACAGTCCTAAGTTGAAAAACATAGGAGATGGTTGAAAGTATGCCTGTTTTGTGCTAATAGCTTGTCCTTTCATGATGTGACACATCACCGGCTTGTTCATAACCTGAGGTGGTACCGCAGTGTTATGGCTGTTAGCAATCTGGCAGACCTCTGGAATGGTCTGTCCAGCCTTAAGGTTCTCTGTGGTTAGCACAGGAGAGTCACTTGTGGCTGTGTCTAGTGACCACAGTACATTGTTGTTGATGTCCACTCGGACACCTAATCTTACCAAAATGTCGGAGCCTATGTGGGTTGCATGTGGTAAGTTCGGGACCACGAGGAACGGGTGATCCAGTTCTCGTTGGTTCCAGATTAGTTTCAGGTCAATGATCCCTTTTGCGGTCATTACCTGTTTATCGTTGGGGTCTAACGAAAAGCGGAAAGCCTTTTTGTTCATTTCTAGACCCAACTGTTTTTTAACCAAGGTTCCATAGAAAGCTTGGCTGATCGCTGATTTCTCCGTCCAAGGAGACAAAACAGCATCATCGGTGTGGGATCCTTGGATCTCAACACCTTTGACTACCTGTGGTAGGTAGTGTTCAGTGAGTGCTGACTGTTTCAGCTCGCAGAGGAGGCTCTCTTGTTGGGCCTTTTCTGCCTCACCTGTTGCTGAAGGTTCACTTACCGGGATTGTGCTCTCGTTGGAGGATCCCTTTGTGCCTTCCGCGGTACCTGCTGTTAGACAGTCAGTGTCACCTTGTGTAGGCATATCGATTGGCAGTGGTTGGCTCACTCTGGTCCACATTGTCTGATCGCCATAATCTATAATCGCGTCGAAGCGGTTTATAAAGTCTTGGCCGACCAAAAATGGGAATGAGTCAACGGCGGACACGTGTACCGGGTGGTATAGCGTCATTTCACCAATCTGCATATGAACCATGGCTATAGCTGTTAGGGTTGTTCTCGTCTCTGAGAGTCCCTGCAATACTACAGCACATTCTTTGAGGGGTATTTCCCTGTCAACACCGCTAGCGGCTATCCGTAGCTCCTTCAACAGTGTGGGAGACATAATGGTTATGTCAGCCCCACCATCCAGGAGGGCCTCTTCTGTGAGGACCCCTTCTAAAGTGATTGACAGGTAAGCCTTCTTAGCGGGCCCCTTCCTGATAATGTTACACAGGAACCTATCAGGTTTTTTCCGACGTTTGTTACGTCTACCATTGTCTGTGTGATTTTCATTCACCTGTACTGGTAGTGCAGTCACACATGGGTCTGAGTGATCGGTCTGTGACGAGTCATTGTCTTTGGTGAGTGAGCTTTCCCCCCCTTTTTCTGATGAGGGGCTCTCGGACTCTGTAACAATGATGTCATGGTCACAGTCAACGTCTTGTTGACTGTATGTACCCTGATTGTCAGCATCCTGACCATCAGTATCTTGGTGACTGTCAGCAATTGTGGCATTGTTGTTATTTGTGTGCTCTGAGTTACTATCAATGATAGTGCTACACATTACTCCAGGTTTGTTTTCCTTGTTTGTTTTTTTCAAACTTTCTAACAACCGACGTATGTTCTCCATCTCTTCTGAGGACAGAGGTTTAGGGCCTTTTTTCTGGAACTTCTGTGGGTTTTTCCTCGCCCCAGACTGTTCAGTTTGAGGTGCAGGAGCTGGCGCATTGCTCGGGGGTCCCCTCTGGGACCACCCTCTTTCATATGAGTCTCCTTGGGACCCATATTTCTTTTTCTTTTGGAATGCCCCCCTTTTTTGATGATGGGGTTCTTCCTCTTGATGCGGCCTGTACCACTTAGGGTCTCTGGACCCCTTTTGGTCTTTGTTCCAGCGGACACCTTCATTTTGCGGTCTGTCAGGTTGGAAATTTTGTTTATTCTCGCCTTCCTTAAAAGAGTGAGCTGGCGCTCTTGCTCCTTCAAGGTCTAGCGTTTGGTATTTGACCTTTTCACCTGGATACACCTCTACGGGTTTCTTGTGTCGCTTGTATGTTTCAAAAACACGTATAGCGCACTCCTTTAATTCACGCATGGTTTTTTCTCTGTAGTCGGCCATGAGGTTGGCCGTTGAACCAATCTCTGAATATAGATTGTTCATAAAAAGAAACTTAAAATCACGTTCATCCTCCATACCTGGCTCATTCCTATCACCAAAAAAGGCTTCGAAAAGTCTGTCATAATATGGGATTGGATGTTCATTCTGCCCCTGAGTGATTTTCAATGCGGCTTGGTAGCCAACGTCTCCCATGCGAGGAGCATATTCTTGCAGTAGAGTTTCGCAGAAAAGTTTGTAATCCTTCAAAATGGCGACTGGTTGACGCGCAATGAAGTGCTGCACTTTCCTGTTTGTGGTGAGTTTGATCAAACTGATTTTATCGTCAACCGTAGCGTTCGGATAGCATGCCAGTTTAAACTCAATGTCTTTCAGATAGGTATCGGTTTCAGTCGAACCATATTGCCCTGGCTCAAAACGTTGAACGAACTGGGAAATTTTATGGAGTCGTTCTATTGGGACAGCGAATTGAGAGCCATTAATAGTGATATACCCACCCATCTGCGCACCAGGTACACCTGTAGACATGGGGTACGTAGGTACCTGCCATTGGGTTGTCCCAGCAAATGTCTGTTGAGGTGGAGGTGGTGGCGGAGGGAGTAGTGCATCGGGCATGGGCGGGGGCGGTGGAGGAGGGAGTGGGTCATCAGGTATGGGAGGGGGCGGCGGAGGCGGTGGATTCTCAAGGTGTTTACTCATGAGATCCAAACATTTTCTCTCTTCTTCAAAGAGTTTGTTCATTGCTGATGCACGCTCTATTCTACAACTGTTCAGTTGGACTCTTAACCCATCATTTTCACGTTGTAACATCATGTGCTGTTCTTGTGATTTTCTATAATCATCTTGCAGCCTTGTGTACCGTAGTGATAATGATTCCAGGGTGTCCGTGCATTTGTCCAGCGCGTCCCGTGCCTCCCCACAATCCGCCTGAATCGACTTGTATTGATGGTAATACTTATCCTTCTCCACCACACATTTTTCCAAATCATCTTGTGATTGGTCAAAATCCCTTTTTAACACTTTGCATTCTTCGTAGAGACTACGCGTTTGTTCAGCGCTGCCAATACTCGACTGTGTTAAACTCTTTACCTCCTGCTGTAAAGTGGCAACCTCCATTTGTGCTGTTAAACATGATGTAGAGACAGCCCGGCGTACAGCAGTTTCAAAGTCTAGCTTGGCCTTTAACAGAAGGCTCAATTTAGCCAAACGTTTATCTCTGTCTGCTTTCTTTTCAGCCGTTGTGGTTCCAGCTGTTACAGTTTTTAATGCTCTGTCCACATCTGCTTCCTCCATCAACTGTGTCTCTTCATGATAGTTTGTGATGGACCCTGTGAGTGAAAATAAGGCACGTTCGATCCAATCTGCTTTGGTCGGGTCGTGGCCTTCAGTTGGCACAGGCTGCCCCGTATCCGTGGTGTCAGGGGTCTCACCCTCTGTGCCTGCCATCTTTTATCTGGATTTTCAGTGAAAATAAAAATAAAAGATGCTCTGTATTCGTTACTCTAAACTTTTCACTATTTGAAATAAACAGGAAAGTTTAAATGTACACAGGATAACTGTGGAAGATGATGTGTTCTGACACATCATCTTCCAACGAAGGAAGAGAAAGGAAAAAAATTGCAGTTATCTTGAGTGAAAACTGTACTTTTGTTTGTTATTTTAAATTCTTTTGTATTTAAAATAAGCAAAAATGTTTGTCTGTACCTCTGTTATTCTAAATAATTTATTTAAAATAAACAGGAGTTATTGTTTGTGTACAGAACAATTTTAGAGCTGGTAATCCAAGATAAAAATGCTGACTTTTTTATGATGTTTTTGAGAAAACTCATCTGTCAACGTCTTTTAACCAACAGGGGGCAGCTTCGAGTCTTAATGTTATTACGAGGAGACTGAGTTTTTTATTCAGTATTTAAACTAAAAACAACCTTTTCAGAGTTAGGTTCTAGTGTGTCCGTGATAAACGTTCAAACCGCATTCTTGTCAGAGACAAATTTATGTGGTTAGACAGTTTAGATGGCTTCAAATGAGTTTTTTAAACTTTCAGTGAAATCTCCGTTTGAATGTGAACTGCTTGTCACCCAAAGTGCACCTGGAAATGACGACACAAATAGGCGGGTGGACGCAACGCGTCACCAGCTTCCGTTGAGTGAGGCGGAGCTCGCTAAACAGATACGTGACGTCAACCAATCAATCACAGCGTTTGTAGTTCATTCCCAAGCATTCATGGTGAATGTAGTTTTCTTACCTTCGCCCAATGCAGTGCCGGAAATGACGACAAAGTGGGTTGGTCGCAACGGCGTGCGTTCCCACTACAGCGAATCAGCGCTCGCCACGAGTGATTGACAGCTCACAGCTCTCGTTTTATCCAATCACAGCTCATAAACAAACGTGTACTAGGACACGTTGCTTTAACGTTAGCTTAGCACGCAACTCTAGACTCAAACAACTCAAACGCTTTAAATTAACTTCCCAAAATTCTGAAACGTGGCAATCACAATTAAAACAGGCACAACTTAGCTACGCTGAGTAGCAGAGCACTGCAGCTGTAGAACAAACACGGACTCGCTCGGAGCCACTTCAAGGACGGTTCCGGCCCACTTTTTAATGGAGCAGGAAACGTGTCTGAAACCCAGCCGACAACGTTCTAACAGTAATATGCTTTTTCGACCTGCTCTAACATGCAAAAATACCACACAGCAATCTTGCAGATGTTAACAGCTTTTCAGGCAGTTTGACTCGGCGGTCAACAAAGCTTTGTACCGGAGTCTGTGCGTGAACTGGGCCGAACGGAACCAGAACCCCCCCACAGACCACGGGCTGACAAAACTTCACCTAAAGCTTCCCACAGCGTGTTAAGGAGTTGAACAATAACAATCTCTCAGCTTCAAATGATAAAACATGCAGAATCTGCCTGTCTCGAACACCTCAGCAAAAAATTATCACCTTCAGAGTCCAAAAATTGGAATAACCATGCCAACATAACGTTTCAAGTTCATGAGAGATCACAGATTTATCAATAAACTTTCAGAAAACTCGTACGGCCACCAGATGAAGGGAATATGAGGGAGAGCATATATTGTGTCTTTAAACACATATAGTGCCACCCAGATGTAACTAAAGGATTTTAACAGGGGTCAGTATTAAGCTGACCTCTTTATCCTTAATTAATTTACTTATTCAGATTGAATAGTAATTTCACGGATTCTTTTCTTTTTCAGTTTACCCAATATTTCTGTGATCTTTATGATGGATAAATAAATAAAGCCATAGAGTGACAATGGACACGTTAACTTAGTTGGTATGCCAAAGACACTACCATTTATTTAAAATAAATCACTAAATTAACACCATTACACTTGATTGACATGATTTCACTTTCTTGTAATTTAAAACGTCAGCACACTTGAATTACAACAACAGACATAAATACTGGATGTTAAACATATTTAGTCTGAGGGCTCTTTAGCTTAAAATAGTTTCCAGCTTAGTCTTGAGGGAAAAAGATAGGAGGAAAGATGGAGAGATGGTTTAAAGGAAATTGTCTTGAGTATGTTACCAAAAGTGACTTTCATCCGACTTCTGCTAAAATCCAGGTACGTTTGTAAACAGCTCTTTACCTTTCGACGACGAGTCTGATAAAGAAATGACACCAGCCTTCAGATGCACAGAGTCCTTCAGCCCCAGCACGTCCAAAACTGGTTCTAGTTTACGTTTTCAACATCTCCTGGGTTCCGCGTTGGTCATCAGAAAATGCGTCAACTCCTGGCCTCTGACTTCAAGATAAACTTATTCCAGGAAGGAATAAACAAAGTTTTGAGCTTACGCTCGTTCGAAGTGGACTCATAACAGCATGTTATTTAGTCCTTAGCTGAATGACTGTCCTTGGCAGGTGACAGGCATTCATTCAGCCCTTTGGGAAAGGTTCACATCTCTTTGAAGTTCCTAGCAAGCTCTGAAGCGTTTCAGCAAAAGTTAGAACTTAAAAGAAGATCATGAGAGGAGTGAGACATGTGTTATCACGACCAAAGGTTACAGCCAGCAGAGGGAAATTGTTTAGGAAAAAGACAGAGAAGCTGGAGTCGTTCTCCTGAAAAACAACGGATTAACTGTCTTCTGACTTTCTAAACAAAACTGTCGGGTCTCTCTGACCCGAGACTTCAACTTTAACATAGCAGTGAACACAGTAATACTCCATATTAAAAGAATAACAGCATATAACATATATCATGAAAATGACAAACGTTATTCTTTTGATCACATCAGCCTAAAATCAAAGATAGAAATAGTCTCTTTTGGTGACTATATTCTCAGATTACAACTAATGGAATGATTTTGTGGTAAATGTCTTGCTTTACTGAGAGGTCAGTAAAGGTCATCTCTGGAACAGTTCAAAAGTACACAGGTGTATCAAAGTGGACACGGTCATGCCCATTACAATATTAAATGTTTGTATTTCATTAAATTTAAACGGTAATATTTTGTCAGGGATAATTCAAAGTCAAATGCAAATGGATAATTTGGTTTAAACTGTCCGTTAAACATTAAAAGCATGTTTCTTTAAACGTAAAAACAAAGTATTAATAATTAAATGTTTGTTGATCAGGAAACTCGTTTAGGCATCCAAGAACATCTTCATCGGGGTTGATGTTGACGTCTGTGCATCCTTGGAAAAGCTGCTGCACCACGACCCGACATCAGGAAGGATGGATGGATGGATGGGTTGATGTTGACGTATTTGACGTCTGTGCATCCTTGGAAAAGCTGCTGCACTACCCATGACACGACATCAGGAAGGATAGATGGATGGATGGCTGTTCAAATCTAATAATCTTTTTTCTTATGATTCTTTAAAGGTCAAATGCAAATGGAAAATATTCTTAACTTCCAGTATGTAACACGCGCGGGCCCGGCCCCGGTACCGCAGCAGCCGAAGCTGCAGGTGTTAGTTCAAAAAGAGATCGTGGTTTCCCAAATATGGCAGCTTTGAAAGTTCTGACGCTTTAAAAGTGTTCCATTGGCTGTCTGCTTTTGATTGACACCAATTTTGACCAACTGGGTGAAACTTTTCAGTTTCTAGAGCCAATCAAATGTGAGAAACCCAACAAGCTAGCTTGCACCCTCCTCCTGTTGTACCCCACGTGGGTCTTAGCCAATCAAATGAGAGCTAATTTTGACATCACAATCTTTTAGCCAATGAAATTGCCTTTCGATAGACATGTCACATGACATGGTTTGAGTTACATGAAAGGGCTGAGAAACACTTAGGAGCGATGACCGGCAGCTGTGCCCTTCGTGCGTCACACGGTAAGTGCGTGTTTGTTGACGTTTAGGCGTCGTTTTCTAACTTTGATCGCTCTTTAGCCATGGGTACATTAGATGGGAACATGAAATAAAAGCTTTTACAGCTTGATTTACAAGGAAAAAGAAACTGATCTCCCCCAAAGCTGCTCCTGCCTCCTGTGTGTGCGCCAGCTCTCTCCTTTGTGTGCGCAGCTTTGTGTGTCGCAGCAGGGCTGCTTCTGGGCTCAGGAAAACCCCTGTGGAGATGATTACACCTCTGTGTGTGTTATCAGAGTCTTATCTTAGGCTGTAGAAATGCAGCAGCACTGCTGTAGTTTCTTTGGGGGTGAAATATCTCCTCTTGTGAGATACAGTATACAGGTAGTCCCCGAGCTACGAGCGGCCTGCTGTCATTTTACTGTATTTCTATCATTTTTAGAGTAAATATATGAATGGAACAGATGTAAGCTTTGAATAGACAGCCATCCTGAAGTATGTTGAAGTACAGAAAAATATTCAGACATTTCAAGTTTGCATAATACAGGTGTTACACAGTATGGCACATTTACTGTAAAGTACTAGATTCACAAATTTCCGCCTGGACCTGCACATACAAAAACAGGCACAGAATCCTCAATTTTTATGCTATTGACTTCAAATTTGAAACTGTATTAGTAAAGACTTCTGTCTTTGGCCTCATATGAAATTCAAATCACTATCTTGTTGTGTCAGTGTGCATGTGCTTGACACATACAAATATTTTTAGGCGAGGCAAGAAAAATACTTTATTTCTGTGTACTCTCACTTCAATGAATAAAAAATAATAACAGATACAACAAATATGACTGCTGAAACTAAAAATTCAAAGTCTTATCTTTACAAAGACACCATCCAATTGTTTGTAGTACATAGGGTTCAAGAACAGCTTCTAATTCAATTTGGGTATGTATTTTTTAGGCGTTTTTTGGAATTTGGGGGTGAATACTACAAACACTATACTGTACACACTTAACATTGTAAAATATGTTTAGGAAATTATTGTTCAATGAGACCACTTAAGAAAAAAAAGTTTATTATGAAAACTAAGAAGTGAAAAAAGCACAAAAATAAATACTGCATACACCTAAATGATTTTTTTCTTGTTGTCTCATGTGCTTCCTCCAGAAGACAAAAGTTGATAAATTCTGGTGTTGACTTCTTCGTCTTAACTGTAAAAAAAGAAAAACATGGTTACCGGTAATTCAGTCTAGAAACAGTTTTATATGTAGATATATTTTATAAGATATATATACATATATCAAATATATCAGAAACCACAAAGCAGATATTTTTCAAACCAACACAGTGTAATCACTACATGTTTATGTGCATACTGTAAGCTGTTGGAGTTATTTGGATTAAAATTCGATTTTTTTATAGACATAAGTGTGTCGACCTGGCTTCTTTTTTTTCTACTAGTATTTAACACATATCTTATATCTCAGAAACCACAAAGCAGATATTTTTCAAACTAACAAAATGTAATCACAACATGTTCATGTACATACTGTAAGCTGTTGGAGTTATTTGAATTAAAATTCAATTTTTAATAGACATAAGTGTGTCGACCTAGCTTTTTTTTCTACTAGTTTTTTTTTTTCTTCTTTCGGCTTTTTTCCCTGCGTTAGGGGTCGCCACAGCGAACTGGTCGCACGAAGATTTGGCAGTTTTTATGCCGGATGCCCTTCCTGACGCAACCACAGACCACCGAGCAACCACAGCCCTCTGTGTGGAGCAGAGAGCTGATATCTAGGGTTCCCGGGGGAGCAGATGGTGGGGGTTAAGGGCCTTGCTCAAGGGCCCAGAGTGGGGCAGATGAGGGTGGAGACAAGTGTGACCATTTCACGTACCCCACCCACATCTTTGATGTTGTCGGTACCGGGGCTTGAACCGGCGACCTTCCGATCACAAGCGCACCTTCTTAACCTCTGCGCCACCTCTCCCACCTTTTTTTTTTACTAGTATTTAACACATATCTTATATCTCAGAAACCAAAAGCAGATATTTTTCAAACTAACAAAATGTAATCACAACATGTTCATGTACATACTGTAAGCTGTTGGAGTTATTTGAATTAAAATTCGATTTTTTAATAATTTATTTTCGTAGCACATGTGATAGGTTTGGAATTAGTCAAAGCAAATCAATTTAAATCCAGCAGATTTGACCACAACGTGACATTATTAAGGACTGATTAACCTGAGGAACCCTTGTGGTATAAAGCCAGCTATGAAATATATTTTTTAAGCTTTTATTTAGCTACATTTAAAAGAAAGAACGCCGATCGACCCCACCCGCGCGTGCATGTGATGTGCACGTGTCGACCTACTTTGTTAAATCCAGCTGATTTGACCACAACGTGAAATTATTAAGGAACTGTTAAGCTCAAGCACCCTCTTGATATAACGTCAGCTATGAAATATATTTTTTAAAGCGTTTATTTAGCTACATTATAGAAATAAAGACGGCTCACGTGCGCGCGCGGGGGCGCGCGTGCACATGGCGAAACTACTTTTTTAAATCCTGCCGTTTTGACAACAACGTGAAATTATTAAGGAATAGTTCGGCTTAAGACACATGTTTGCTATAATTTTAAATACAAATAATTGTTTTTACCATGTTAATCTTGTAAAGTCCTTCGGTGTTTGCTCCCTCGCGGCAGCCACTTCCTCAAACTCAGTCCAGCCTCCTCCCCACGGTTCGGGGCCAGCCGGCCTGGACCCTGCTCTGAGATGAGTCCGGAATCTTGGCGCGGCGCCGTGCATCTGTGAGGTGGAAATGCTGTCCAACGCGCGTTTGGCACGCAAATATGACGTCACATCCGACCCGGGCCACCAAGTGGAAAAGGGGCATAAGTGAACACTTCTGCCAGGATGTTGAGCTTAAAACAAGTTATTGTAAGTGATTCACGAACAAAAATATTATGTAATATGTATTTTTCATCTTGCAACTGAAACAATGAGAACAAATTCAGTATTTAGAGAAATGGCAAACATTACACTGTATCCACTATATTTATTGATCTTCAGGATCAATAAAGTTCTTATCTTATACGTATGTTATCATGCAATAACGTAGGTGCATACAAGTTTAAAAAAGGTTTGTAGGCTCAATCAGTGTAGGCTACAAGATCAAACACTTCAGAATCAAACAGAGTCCCAAGAACATGATAATGCAAAGACATGAGAAATTAAGAGAAAGGAGGAGCAGAATATCTGCCAGTAGGCTGTTTCCCCTGGGGGGAGGAGATTGGGCAGGATGCAGAGTTGGTGATGAAGGAGGAGGGGACAAGGCCTGAGGGATCTCACAGTAAACTCCGGTCCAGCCTTGGTAGCATTGGCAGGTGAACTTGTGCTTCATGTCCAGGATATCGTGTTTGTTGAGGTGACCTATGACATGGAAACGGGGGCTTCTGCCGGCTGGGTTGTGGTGAATGTTAAAAAAACGAGGGTTGAGGTGAAGGTAAACACCCGAATCCAGGCTCTTGCGAACACATCTGCCATTCTTCTGGCAAAGTGCTTTGCTGCACAGCTTGGCTGCAGATGTAACGTTGATCACATAATGTCCCAGAGGCCCATCGATGTAGTTCTTCACAGTCAGGCAGTTCTTCTGAAAAATAAAAAGGAGACATTAAACACCCTGATGCATGCTCAATAATCCAGGTAGAAAAATCTAAAAAAGGTAAGTCTGGTCCTCTGGACATTCAAAAAACAAAACAAAACAACGCAAATAAAAGTTGTAGAAACGTTTCGTCTTTCGTTCGAAAGACTTGCTCAGTCTGAGCTGCTGTATTCAGCTCAGTCTTCTAAATAGCACCCTCTCACAGTGGATCAACCAGTTGGCTGATGGCAGCCAAAACCAGCTGCTCACATGATCAAGGAAGATCATCAGTCTAACGATGGATCGTTAGCACCCTGATGGTTGTTTGCTATTCACAGAGGGCTGAGTGATACTAGCAATAACAGCATTGTAAGAGGGGGATAGTTGAACCCGGAGGCCTCCACCTCTGATTAATGATGGATGGTTTCTTTTCACAAAGATGGCCTCCTTTACTCCTCTCCCAAACCATCGATCCTCTCTATCAAGGATGTGAACCTCTTCATCCCTGAAAGAGTGACCGCTGGCCTGGAGATGAGTGTAGACCGCAGAGTCCTGACCTGATGATGCTGATCTTCTGTGCTGGGCCATCCTTTTGGCCAGTGGCTGTTTAGTTTCCCTGATATAATGTCGGGTACCCACCAAACGCGTCTGGAGCGTCAGAAACGCTCTTGCCGCCCACTTTTGGCCGCTTGTCACCAGAATCTGTTCACACTGAAGACGCGTCTGATGACGCGCAATGGGAGGAGCGTTTGGCTCCTTTTCCGGTTGTTTCTTGTACAAAATCTTGTTTCAGACGAAATCAGCTGTACGTGAGCCTCGTTACTACTTGAGTGGGTTTTCGACGAGCCGAACTGCAGCTCCAAAAGACTTTGTTGAGATTAAAACATTTTTTTTATGTTTGGAGTGATCGTATGCTCGAGCGGACAGCGGCAACCATGAAAATGCCAAGTTTCTTACCGAAGGTTGGTTTCTTCATGGAGGCTCATTGGGGTAAGTTTAAAAAGTCCAAAAAAAGTCCCGTCGTCGTTCCGTCATCACATAGCAGAGCTCTCCTGATTGGTTGTTATGACGTGTCGAGCGTCGAAAGCTCAAATATTTGAACGTTGGCTGCTCGATGCGTCGGCTGCTTCGGATGCGTCGCATGCACGGAAAAGAACTGCTGCGCGCTGCCGCACTGCTTGAAAAGCTCAAAACGCGCCGCTTCACGATTCGCCGCGCCTCGCCGCGCCTCAGCATAGACTTTCAATGTAAACCGGCCGCTTCCGCTGCCCGAAACGCATTTGGTGGGTACCCGGCATAAGACTGATCACAGCCCTCCTGACACTGAACAGCATACACAATATAACTCTGTTTGTGTCGGGGGACTGGATCTTTGGGATGAACCAGTTTTTGCCGTAATGTATTTTGGGGTTTAAAAGCCACTGGGACGTTGTGTTTAGAAAATAAACGTCTCAATGTCTCTGAAACTCCTGCAACATACGGAATGACCACTGGTCTGGGTCTGGGTTCCTTCTTTTCACCTGATGGCTGGCTGGAGTCCTGTTTGGGTTTCTTCTCTGCTTTCAGGAAGGCCCAGTTAGGATATCCACATTTCTCTAGAGCCTGTTTTGTGTGTGATTTCTCCTTCTGTCTGGCTCCTGAGTTAGTGGGGACGCTGTCTGCTCTGTGGTACAGAGTCCTGATGACTCCTAACTTGTGCTCCAGAGGGTGATGGGAGTCAAACTGTAAATACTGGTCTGTGTGGGTGGGTTTGCGGTACACCTCAGTTTGCAAATTTCCTCTATCAGAAACTGAGACCTCACAGTCCAAGAAAGCCAACCTGCCATTTTTTACATCTTCTCGTGTGAACTTGATATATTTATCCACAGAGTTGATGTGATCAGTGAAATGTTGGACTTCCTGAGATTTAATTTTAACCCAGGTGTCGTCAACATACCTGAACCAATGACTTGGTGGTCTCCCTGAAAAGGATGTCAAGGCTCTCTTTTCTACCTCCTCCATGTACAGGTTGGCAACAATAGGAGAAACTGGAGACCCCATAGCACACCCATGTTTCTGCCTATAATATTGCTCCCCATATGTGAA
>JBBPBX010008437.1:0-13111 GCA_038048925.1 Garcialebias charrua | reverse complement strand
ATGGTGTCAATGTAATCGTTCCAGCATTCACACGCAAAGGATGCCAGCTTATTTCAAGTGAGAAGTGAGAAGACATTAAATGTAAACATTTTTCTCAAACATGTACAGTACTGGTGTACTTGCTGTAAACGTAACACAACTCAACATGTTTTTTAAAGGATGCAATGTTAACTATATTACATTAGAAAAGTATTTGCTAAAATGATTCATTTGTTATGTACAATAGTTGACTGTTAACCTTCTTACAAGGTTAGTTTTTTGTGTGCACTATATCAGTTAATTTTGGATTAAACTACTGTTTCTATCTAAATGTCACTTTTTTCATTATCAGGTTTTTAAAGATCGTTTCCTGTCTATTTCATTATTTGTTTTCGTTTATTGTATTTTTTAGAGATCCAGGTATTTTGGGCAGAGATGAATTTTCTTTGCAATAAACTACTGTTTCTATCTAAATGTCACTTTTTTCATTATCAAGTTTTTAAAGATCGTTTCCTGTCTATTTCATTATTTGTTTTCATTTACTGTATTTTATTAAAAGTTCTCAAGGTGCTTCATTTGTGAATCAGTAAAGTCTTTGTCAAAAGAAATGTCAAGCTCCAGGTGCTCAGTTGGTGTCCAGATAAACATCTTGCAGCTCAAAAGTCCAAAGCAACATCATTGTTAGCTGGACCTGGAGATGTGGATTTTTAAGGCTTTGACTGGACTCTGTGTTTGCCTTAAGGTAAATAAGAATGTGTCCCACCTCTCTTAACATAACAGGACCAACCTTGTTACTGTGAAGATACTAATAAGCTTCAGAGCTTTTCAGATTGCTCATCGCTTCGCCATCTGAAGCAACTGTCAACAAAGTAGCTAAGTATGCTAGTAGCTAAACATGCTAGTGTACGTTATTTTCGGCCACTTCTTCAAGTCGTCCTCCCACCCCTCAATAGCTGTAGGTAGCGGTAAAACAATAGCTCCACATTTGAGTTGTGATCGTTTGTGTTCCCACATATTTTATGACCTAAAACCTCTGACGAAAACCGGTTAGCGCGTTGCTAAAAGTGCCGGTTCTGACTTTCGGCGGAAGTCGTACACATAATTCGCGCAAGGCATCATGGGGGCTAGGAATAAGGGGGATAAAGCCATTTAAAACAACCACAGCTGGAACAAAGTGCTGTACACATTAAATTAAGAACATTTAAACAAAAGATGAGATGAAATCAGGAAAAACAACCGTCACGTCTTTTATACTGAAGTGGGTTGAGCCTAACCAGGGGTTGCTAGGTGAGGGGCTGGACTCAAGGTGGGGGGGGGATTGTCCTGCAGCTTGTGACGTCACAAACCGCAGGATTTGAAAACGAGACATTTATATCCCAGAAAAATCCATCTGAAAGTTATGCACCATAACTCATATTCACTGAAGGAAGGGAATGAGGTGCAACATACTTGCTATAGGAATTGCGCTCCCGCGTGATTACCTGAAGGAATACACTCACGTCTTTACGGCTAGGTGCGTCACCGCTGCGCCAAAGGCCCCACCCTTTGGTCACTTAAGCAGCGTGCGCCCCTCCATCTTCCTCTTGAAAAGTGCACTTCCCCGAGCTTTCAGCATTGAAAAGGGCCAGTTATGTTGCACCTCGTTCCCTTCCTTCAGGGAACATGAGTTATGGTGCATAACTTTCAGTTCCCTTTCAGTCATGTTCTCTCGGTGCAACATACTTGCTATGGGAACGTAATCCATTCACGCCCTTGAAATGCTCAGTAAAATGCATGCTAGAGTGAACGTCTGCCTCTGATCAGTAGGCATCCCAAGGCTACTTTCTACTGAATGTTAGAAAGAACAGCCTGAGTGACGTCACCTGCAGTTACATCCAAACTGTAATGCCTAGCAAAAGTATTCAAGGAGCTCCAATTCGCAGCAGCGCAGATGTCTGCAACTGGAACACCCTTGAACAATGACAAGGAAGTGGCAAGGCCCCTAGTGGAATGGGCATGCACTCCAGAGGGTGCCTGCTGACCTTTACTACTGTAGGCCCTCTTAATGGCCTTAGTCACCCAGTGTGAGAGGCGTTGTTTTGACAGGGCCCTTCCGGTAGCAGGTGCTGCAAAGCAGACAAACAGTTGGTTTGTTCTTCTCCATTCGGCTGTTCTCTGCATGTAGGTGAGTAAAGCCCTCACTGGGCAGAGAGCCTGTAGCCTTTCCTGATCCTGGTTCAGGACAGAGGCAGGTGGAAAAGAGGAAAGATCAAAGTCTAGACTCCTATAGTTCAGGGTCCAGACCTTGGGGGTGTATGCGAGATTAGGACTTAGTGTGACCTTTGGCCCATCTGGGGCGAATCTGGTACACATTGGATGTACAGATAATGCGTGGAGGTCACCCACGCGCTTCGCTGAGCAAAGTGCCAGGAGTAAGGCCGTTTTATAAGATAGCAGATCTATCGTAGTCTCACTCAATGGCTCCAATGGGGGGTCGCATAGAGCTCCCAAGACCAAACCGAGGTCCCAACCAGGAGTCAGGATCCTGCTGGGTGGCTTAGATCAAAGAACACCCTTCATAAATCTTATTATGATTGGGTGTGCTCCAGGTGTCCTGTTTCCCCAACCTTCATGACAAGCAGAAATAGCTGAAAGGAAGATTTTAATCGTTGAATGAGAATGACCCTTCTTCAAGAGATCCTGAAGGAAGGTCAGGATTTGGACCAGGTTGCATGCATAAGAAATAATGTTTCTTTCTGAGCACCAGGCCTCGAAGATATGCCATTTTTGAGCGTATAAAGATTGTGTTGACCCTTCACGAGCATTCTGTATGGTTAATACCACGTTTTTCGGCAGGCCTGCCGCCATCAACTTGTTCCTTTCAGCCGACAAACTGAGACTTTTAGCAGTTTTCGGCCTGGGTGGCCGCAGCGCCTCCTCTGGTGAACCAGAGGCCACCAGCCCCTGGTTGTCCACCAGGTTTGGGAGGAGGCAGCTTGTCCCCGAGTTGTCCTGCTCAGGGATAATTGAGGACAGGTACAACCTGTCATCTCCATCAGACAGTTTTGGAGGAGAATTATTCTTATCCTCCTCCAAATTATGGGGCTGCAGGCCATGTAGGCGAGCAGACCTCCTTACTCCAGTCCTTTTAGTGGAGTGGCCTAGACCATTGGCCCTTGGCTTCAATGAAGCTCTGGTGTCAGGTAAACTAGCCGGATCCCAAATTAATTTTAAAGACAGCTTTGGATCAGCACGTAGAGGCAGGTCACGTGCTACCTGACTACTGCATGGATTTTGCGTGTCTCTCGTAAATAACAAAGGAGCATTCGCCATACAAAAGCGTGGGGGGAGGGGTTCCTTTCAGTCTTGGTGATAAAGAGTGCAGTTCCCTTCGAACAACAGGAAGAGGAATCTGATTACGCTGAGACTTGTTTTTGTCTACAGCCAACTGAACATAGCTTCCATGAAGGTGTGAAGCTTTAAGCTGTACGAGGGCGCCAGAAACAGCCCCCCGTCGAGAGACCTTGTCGACTCAGCTCCTTGAGCTGCGGCCACGTCACGTGTCCGTCTGTTTGGTGTATTGGCTGTCTCGCCTTTGGGGCGAGAGCCCAAACACGTGACCCTTCTCACCTGCCTCTGTAAGGGGCAAGGAGGGTGTTTACAGACGCCACTGTGTCTGCTCACCGCAGATAAAACAGAAGCAGTCTGCCAGGGCTTATTAAATATTCTAACACCCCGTGGGCCGTGAGGGGGGGAGGGAGAAAAAAAACCCTCCCTTTATGACGGCGTGCAGGTAAGAGGGACCTGCTTTGCTGGGAGAAGTTGCGTTGATTGTTGTGTGTGTGTTTTTTTTAGTCAGTAAAACAGAGAATTGCTGTTTCATGATTTTATTTGTGCTTACGTGACATGACGTATATGATTTTAAGTCACTCACAGCAGATAGTGCATGATTGGTGCATGCTGAAAATAAACCAGCTTTTTGTACTGTGTTACAAACAAAGTCTGGGTTTATGCGGATCATTCCCGTTACCACGTGGGCGGGTGACCGTGTAACATGAAAACGTAGGTTTGGTTCATCAGGCCCGTTTCTGTCTGTCGTCGCGACTCGCCGAAGAGGCCCTGTGTTTGGACATTTGGCGAGGGACAAACCTGTTCTTGTTCCAGGCATGCTCGGTACGAGGAGGGCCCGACGGGGGGTCTCTGACTGGGCTCCTCCTCATTCGCTGGCCGCTTTTGCGGTGGGGCACGCGTCGTCGAGTGGTGCTTGGACTGGGAAGGTCTTCCCCCTGCATTTCCTCTTGGGGGGGCGAAGCTCCTACAGGGGATGCCCATCCGGAGAGCCTCTGCTTGTTTGCATCTTTGGTCCAGTTTCGTTTGAATCCGTTCCAAAGCCTTTCCAAACAGCCCTTCCGGCTGTATCGAGTGATGGAGAAAAGGCACCTTTTGTCCCTCGGCTAAGTCCGTCAGTGTCATCCAGAGATGGCGGGTCGCAATGACCACTTCCGCCATCCCTCTGCCCTGAGCAACCGCAGCAGTCCCCATCATTCGGAGCACGAAGTCAGTTGTTCTGCGGGCTTCCTCCAGCAATTCGGCTAGCCGCCTGCTTGTCCGTTGCCACTTGAAGCTGTTGCAGCTTTTCTGCCAGGTAGACTTGCATCAGCGCGGACGCGTTCATGGCGCGCGCCGCGAGTCCCTGAGCCCTGTAGCATTTCTCAAGGAGAGACGCCGAGGCCCGGCAGGCCCTGCTGGGGAGAGTTGGTTTTGTTCCTGAAGAATTTGGGGCCAGGTGAGACGCCAGAGTGTCCTCGATTTGAGGCACGTTAGCTAAACCCACCTCGTCCATCCCGTCCACGTCGAGAAATTGTGAGAGGGGTAGAAGCATAGGGGCTCGTGGGTGAGTCCAGGTGCATGTCAGTTCCGTGAGGAAGTCTGGGAACACAGGCATCCTCTGCCTCGTGGCAGCCTGCTGCTTTGAATAAAAGTAATTTCCAGCTAGCCTCGTAACCTGTTGGCGAGGAGGGGGTTCAGGCCAATGCACTTGTAGCACGTCCGCTGCTCTGTGGCACAGTTCAAACAGAGCAGGGATGGAAGAGTCCGTGTGAGGGAGCGCGGGTAGGGGGGTCTGGGTGAGTGCGTCACCCTGATCCTCCACCTCTACATCCATCTCCTCCATTGAAAATTCACCCAAGGCCAAGATGGATAACTCGTCGTCGTTCATCATACCACGGGTGTCGAATTCGACAGTCAGGTCCACCATGTTTGCCAACGCGTCGGGGGTGTCGCCCCATTCAACCCGCGTGCTGTCATGTAGAGCCATACTCTCCTACTCCGGTGTGGGGGTGAGAGGCTCTGTGGTGTCTGCGTCCGCAGACGTGGCCGAGGTCCCCATGGCTTTGGCGACAAGGTCGACCCGATGTCGCAGCACCGCATCCATCATGATGTTGCAATGTGGGCAAAAATCAGGTGCGTTCAACGCAGTTTTTGCATGAAGCATTCCCAGGCAGACTGGACAGGCCTCGTGGGTGTCCGTCGCTGCGAGATAAAAGCCACAGCCACTTGGGCAGGCGCGCAAAGTGGGGCTCGCCGCCGCGGTGGTTTTCCTTGGAAGTTTCGCTTTTCGCTTTCCCTTCTCCGGAGCCATTCTGCCTGAGACGAGGCGAGCGAGTCCTTCCAGAATTTTCCTTCTTCTTTCTTGAGATGTCTCCTCTGTCGTGTTGCTTTCGCTGGCTAGCCCGCTAGCTTGACGTAGCAAGGCAGCCTCCTTTCTTCTTTTTTTTATGGCGTAGTTAGCGCCGTCTCGAAGCAGTCTGTAGAGAGAGGAGAGAAAACTTCGGGGTTAGGTGGAAAAATGCTGGACTAGGCTTGCTAGTCCAGCAGTACGCAGAAAATAATTCTCTGTGCGCTCTGTGTAGGGAGCGAGCTCACCTCGAATGAGCGATGAAAGCACCAGAGAAGTCCCGTGAAGAGGTAGTTCAGGTTTAAGCGAGGTGAAGGGCAAAAAAAAGGAAGATGGAGGGGCGCACGCCGCTTAAGTAACCAGAGGGCGGGGCCTCTGGCGCGGCGGTGACGCCCCTAGCCGTAAAGGCGTGAGTGTATTCCTTTAGGTAATTGCGCGGGGGTGCAATTCCCATAGCAAGTATGTTGCACCGAGAGAACATGACTGAAACTTAGAGTAAATATACCACTGGGTGCATTTCTTTGGCCCTAGGACTGTTTTTTAAAGAAGTAAATTCCCAAAGTAGAGTAAAAAAAAAAACATTAAAAAGTAAATTTTGCATCTGTGGTCCCCTTTAAATTATGCTGGTATCGGATACTGATACTGGATCGGATTGGCCCCATCCTTATCCACAACATACGTTATTGTAAGTGTTATCAAATAATTTACACAAAATCTCATGAAATGTTGGGAGATCTTGCAAAACAGCATCTTTGAGTTTTGACCAAATGACCAGATAGACATGGTCTCCCCCATTTTGCTACTTGGGTTTATCTTCTTTGGGCTTTGGGAGATGTTCTAATAGAAACTGGAGGGCACAACATCAGTGTTACGCTCTGTGAACATGTGATGCAGCAGCTGAAAAAATTTCTGACAATTAACTCACCTCCATTGATGGATCGGCCAGCGTCGGACAGAGAGAGTGGGAGTGAGTGCTCTGGTCAGAATTTTGGGCAGTTTTATGTTGCCCTTCAATGAACGCTTGGTAAGTAATTTCCATAATAAGCTTCTTTTTCTTCTTCTTTCTGCGTTTCCCTTTTCAGGGGTCGCCACAGCGAGTCATCCCCCTCCACCTCACTCTGTCCTCTGCATCCTCACTTTCCTCTTCTCCCTCTGTCTCCTGACACGTTTCGCTCCTTGGGGTCTTCGACTAACAGTAGCACAATTTCCACTGGCACCCTGTTTGTCAACAGCACCGGTGGCGGTCGTTGTTAACCCGGGCCTCGACCGATCTGGTATGGTTTCACTTTGATGAGCTCGCATTATGGTTTTGGCAAAAGGGTTTTACATCGGATGCCATTCCTGACACAACCCTCACCATTTACCCGGGCTTGGGACCGGCACAAGAGATACACTGGCTTGTGCTCCCTAGTGGCTGGTTTAATTTTCATAATAAGCTGTTATCTGAATATTGTTTTTTAACTTCTTGTGTGACATGGCATGCTGAGAGAACATTCTTATATTGTCTGCTTTGAGATGTGACAGATTCAGTAGTACAGAGAGCAGCTGAGACGTGTATAAAACTAAAAACATCAATAATAGTTGGGTTTGCATGCATCAGGGACATCCATATACAAATTAAGGGAGAAGTTTGATTTTATGTCTCCATACAGTTTAATCTTGTATCTTTTCCCTTTTTTCGCATCGCCCGTGTCATTGTCAGCAGTTGCAAAACCAACTCAAAATGACTGAAGGGTATAGATTGTGGGATCTTTTTATAGAGCAAATCTATTTTTCATGAAGAGACAGCCTTTTTGAGCTCCCCGGGATTTTTCCCTTGTTTTGCCTGCTGTATGAGGCTGCCCTTCGAGAGAAAATAGAAGACAAGATGAAGATATGTTGAACCAATACATATGTCACAAACTCCACATTCAGCTTTGGAAATATGTATTTCATTATCTGCAGTTACTGGAAGGACTATATTTCCCCTGAGAAAATTATTGATGGATAATTACATAAATGTATTTTTTGAAACTTACGTGTGTACATAGGTTTCTGTGTATGTATAAATATGATGACATGTTTGTGTGAGTTGTATATGTAAAAAAAACAAAAAAAACAATGCTGATACAGAAAACTAGTTTTGACCAAAAAGAAAAATCTTTTGAAAGGTTATGAACAATTATTATCATACATTTTGTAGATAGATCTTTGACCAACCTCATTTTGGAGAAATATAGTTTAATTCTGATCTAACTGATAAGTTAAAAGCTAGTCTGAGTAGGGCCAAAGCCAAAGTGTATTCTTTACAAAACAGCTTTACTTTCAACCATTTCATAGCCAGTCATGACACTATTTAAAAACCTTTACATTGCTGTTGATGTTGCATTCCATTGTTATTTGGTAGAATTGTTTCTCTTTCATTCAAGAACAAGTGGTAGCAACTAGCTGTAGCACTTCCTGTGCAACACCTAAATAAAAATCACAATATTTTTGCTGGTATACCAGTGCAATTGAAAATTGGCAGCCATGTACAGTACAGTATATGTTCATAAATTAATGATTGCATGAGTTGCTATAACTTTTTTAGGCTGGAGTCGTTTCAAGACAGCAGCAATCCACTTTGGGTTTGGCCCTGCTCAGGCTAGCTGTCAGAGCATCAATCAGTATGAAAATTAAGATGTTGTTTCTCCAAACGGAGGTCTTTCAAACAGGTTTACACAATAAATAAGACAGTTTGTAAACTTTCTACTAAATCCAACTTCATAAGATTTGAAAAATCCCCTTAACCGTTGCCGTAATTGTCATGGCATTTCATGTCATAAACGTCATTGAACAAAATAAACAAATAAATGTATAATTAAACCATTAAAGCCGCTGTATGTAACTTTTCTAAAAATATATTTTTTAACATATTTCTTCACTCTGTCACTATCTCCTGACAGACTGATGTTAGACAGGTAATCTCTGGAAAAAAAACTATAGTCCTCTGGCTTCTCCCAGTGGTACTACAAGCATTTCTAAAAACCCACAGTGACCCGCCGTTAACCAGCCAATAAAAACAGAGTTTGGTTCATGAACGAGCTTCTCACGCCCATCCCCCGCCTGTCCCAACCTCGCCTGGCCAGTCACGAGACAGGCCATGTTGTGGAGGAGGAGCTAAGGAGGGCGAGTTGCAGGTCAGCCGAGAGCAAGGGGGAGGGACCAGAAAGGTGTCTCTGTTCAAAATTTTTCTAAGTTCCAGTGTGTTCCAAAAACTACATACTGTAGCTTTAAGTACCTTAGTAAGAGAAATAGGCACATTTATTTGCCAATAAGTTGCAAAATGTATAATTCTTACATGAAACAGTCCATGTGAATAAATGATGTCCCACCACATTATTTGTTTCTACAGTTTTAGTCAACAGAGAAAAAAACTGAAAGTTATACACCATAACTCATGTTCCCTGAAGGAAGGGAACGAGGTGCAACATACTTGCTATGGGAATTGCGCCCCCACGCGATTACCTGAAGGAATACATTCACGCCTTTTACGGCAGGGGGCGTCACCCCGCGCCAGAGGTACCGCCCTTTAGGTACTTAGGCGACTGACGCCCCTCCAACTGTCTCCAAAATTGCACTTCACCGAGCTTTCAGCATTGAAAAGGGCCAGCTATGTTGCACCTCGTTCCCTTCCTTCAGGGAACATGAGTTATGGTGCATAACTTTCAGTTCCCTTTCAGTTCGGTCTCTCGGTGCAACATACTTGCTATGGGAACGTAATTCATTCACGCCCTTGAAATGCTCAGTAAAATGCCTGTTAGTGTGAACGTCTGCCCTTGACCAGAAGGCATCTCAAAGCTACTTTCTATTGTGTATTAGAAAGAACAGCCTGAGTGACATCACACGCAGTAACATCCAAACTGTAGTACTTTGCAAAAGTGTTTAAAGAGCTCCAGTTCGCAGTAGCACAAATGTCTGCAACTGACACGCCCTTGAACAATGACCATGAAGTGGCCAAGCCCCTGGTTGAGTGAGCATGGACTCCAGGGGGCACTTGTTGACCTTTGCTATCGTATGCCCTTTTGATGGCCTACGTCACCCAATGTGAGAGGCATTGTCTTGATAGGGCCTTTCCTATAGCAAGTGCGGCAAAGCATACGAACAGTTGGTTTGTTTTTCTCCATTCGGCTGTTCTCTGCATGTAGATGCATAAAGCCCTCACTGGGCAGAGAGCCTGTAGCCTTTCCTGTTCCTGAGTGAGGACAGGGTCAGGCGAAAAGGAGGAGAGATCAAAGTCTAGACTCCTACAGTTCAGAGTCAAAACCTTGGGAGCGTATGCGGGATTAGGCCTTAGTGTGACCTTTGACCCATCAGGGGCAAATCTAGTACACATTGGATGTACAGACAATGCATGGAGGTCACCCACGCGTTTTGCCGAGCAAAGAGCCAGGAGAAGAGCAGTTTTATAAGATAGAAAATCTATCTTAATCTCGCTCAGAGGCTCGAATGGCGGATCCCAAAGAGCCCCCAAGACCAGGCCAAGATCCCAACCAGGGGTCAAGGTCCTACTGGGTGGCTTAGTTCGAAGTACACCTTTCATATATCTCATTATGATTGGATGTGCTCCAGGAGTCCTGTGTCCCCAACCTTTGTGACAGGCAGAGATAGCTGCAAGGAACACCTTAATTGTTGAATAAGAACGACCCTTTTCCAGTAAATCCTGAAGGAATGTTAGTAGTTGAGCCAAGCTCGCAAGCATAAGAAATTATATTTCTTTCTGAGCACCAGACTTCGAAGATGCGCCACTTTTGTGCGTATAGAGACTGCGTTGACCCGACACGGGCATTTTGTATGGTTTTCACCACATTCTCAGGTAGGCCCGAAGCCATCAGCCTGTCCTTTTCAGCTAACAGGCTGGAATTAATTCCAGATCCTGGCCTAAGCAGCTGGACTGCGACTTCCTGTGTGAGTCTTTGAGGATCAACCAAGTTGGGGAGTGGGCCTCCACGTTAATGTGTTAACAGACTTCTGATCGAGTCTCCTCGAAGACAGATGAAGTCCATTAATTTTAGTAGATTGAGTCGGAACAGGAAAGCTACTGTTTCCCTCCGAAATAGGATTTATTGGATTGAGGGGCTGCTGCTTTTGTAAACAAGCAGATCTCCTGATTCCAAATGTAGTCCCACCCAGTGGAATACTGTTGTGTGGGGACAAGTTTGACACAGCTTTGTGAGGAAAAACACATGCTGCTCTTCCACCGCTCGAGCGTTGTGTGTCCTTCATGAATAATAAAGGAGTAGCAGCAACGTGTGAACGTGGGGATGGTCCTTTGTGACCGGCAGATTCAAGATAATTTGTTGATAAGGAGCCCAGTTTCCTTTCAAAGTCAGGAGGAAAATTCTGGTTCGACTCTGATTCTTTTACACACACAGTAACGTGATCACAGCCATTGCTTTGAGGGTGTGAAAATTGTGTCTGCCTTGGGGCATCCGACGTGCTCTCCTGTGGTGCGAACCTGTCACGTGTTCGTCTGGTTAGTGTATTAGCCGGCCCCTTGCTCATAATGGAGCGGGGGCTGGGACACGTGCCCTTTCCCACCTGTCTCCGCGAAAGGTGTAGGGTCTGTTCACAGACGCCTCTGGGTCTGTCTTCTGGAGACAGGTCCTGAGGCACCCTGCTGGGGCTTATTGAATAGATTGGCACCCCATGAGCCGTGAGGGAGGGGGATGTGCCCCCCCCCCTTTATGACGGCTGACAGACCAGAGAGGCCCGTACTGTTGACATTATTTGTGTTGGTGTGTTGTTGTTGTTGTTTTTTTTATGTCAATGAAACAGGGATGTGCTGTTTTATGAGTTTTATTTGTGCTTACGTGCAACGACATACATGATTTGATGTCACTCACAGCAGGGAGAACATGGTTTGTGCATGCAACAGAGTTATCAGCCATTTGTACTTTGCTACAAATAAAGTCTGAACAAGGTGCGAACACTCCCGTTACCACGTGGGCGGGAGGCCGTCTAAAATGTAAACGTGGGCCTGGTTCATCAGGCACGTTTTTGGCGAGTGTCCCGGCTCGCCGAGGAGGCCCTATGCCTGCTCGCTTGGCGTGGGACAAACCTGTTTTTGTTCCATGCGTGCTCGGAGCGAGATTGGCTCGGCGGGGGTCTTTGCCGGTTCCTCCCGTATGCCTGCTCGCTTGGCATGGGACAAACCTGTTCTTGTTCCATGCGTGCTCGGAGCGAGATTGCCTCGGCGGGGGTCTTTGCCGAGGTTCATCCTCGTATGCTGTCCACTTCTGCGGTGGCGCACACGTCATCGAGCGGTGCCGCGGCTGTGCAGGTCTGCCTCCAGCGGGCTCTCTGGGGTGGGGGGGTAACTCCGATGGGGAATGCCCACCCTGAGGGATTCAGCCTGCCTGCGCCTTTGGTCCAGCTTGGTTTAGATTCGCTCCAAAGTCTGGTCAAAAAGTCCCTCCGCTTCTATCGAGTGGTGGAGAAAAGGCACCTTTTGTCCCTCCGGTAAATCTGTCAACGTCCACCACAGGTAGCGGATCAGGATGACCACTTCCGCCATACCTCTGCCCTGAGCCACAGCCGCTGACCCCATCATGCGGAGAACAAAGTCTGTTACTCTACGGGCTTCGTCCAGTAATTCGGCAGCAGCTTGCTTATCCGAGGTTACCTGTAGTTCTTGGAGTTTTTCTGCAAGGTAAGCCTGCATCATCGCAGACGCGTTCATGGCGCGCGCCGTGAGTCCTTGAGCTCTGTAGCACTTCTCGAGAAGCGACGCTGAGGCTCTGCAAGCTTTGCTAGGGAGAGTCAGTTTTGTTCCTGATGACTTGGGAGCTAGGTGGGATGCCAACGTGTCCTCAATCTGAGGCGCGTTGGCTAAACCCACCTGATCCATGCCTTCCACGTCGAGGAATTGTGAGAGAGGAAGGAGCATGGGCGCTCGTGGCTGAGGCCAGGTGCGGGTCAGTTCCGTGAGGAAGTCTGGGAAACGGGCATCCTTTGCCTTGTTGCAAGCCTGCTGTTTTGAATAAAAATAGTTCCCCGCCAGCCTCGTGACCTGTTGGCAAGGTGGGGGTTCCGGCCAGGGGATGTTCAACGCGTCTGCTGCTCTGTGGCACAGGTCGAACAGGGCCTGGATGGAGTAGTCCGTTTCAGGGAGCACAGTTATCGGGGTCCTGGGAAGGTCCTCACCCGGATCCTCGATTTTGAGTTCTGGTTCCTCCGCTGAAAATTTGCCTGAGGCTGAGATGGAGATCTCGTCTTCATTCATCATGCCTCTGGTGTCAAATTCGACTGTTAGGTCCACCATGGGAGCAAGCGGGTCAGGGTTGTCGTCCCATTCGACGTGCGTGCTGTCGTGTAGAGCCATGCGTTCGAGCTCTGGGGTCGGAGTGAGGGTCTCCGTGGCGTCTGGGTCCTGTGGACCAGCTGAGCTTCCCATGGCCTTGGCCACGAGGTCCACCCGATGCCGTAGCACCGTATCCAGCATCTGGCTGCAGTGTG
>JBBPBX010008436.1:46620-62549 GCA_038048925.1 Garcialebias charrua | reverse complement strand
AGTTTGTTCTCCGTTAGATTCATAATCATCATTCAATTTATCCATCCATCCATCCATCCATCCATCCATCCATCCATCCATCCATCCATCCATCCATCCATTATCTTTACCTGCTTCTTGCTTTTCAGGTCACAGTGGTCACAGGTGCCCGTGTCTAGCCATCATTGTGCGAGAGGCGGGGTACAACCTGGACAGGTCGCAAGTCCATCACAGATAGAGCTGCCAATTCTAACCCGGGTCAAAAGCCCAGTCCGGCCCAGCCCAGCCTGACCCGAATTTGGGCCTGGGCTGGGCCATAATAATATGCTGAATGGGTGGGCCAGGTTGGTGTCGGGCTTTGGATTGCGTCAGCGGATCAGTTGTGATCCAATTATATGTCAACATGGCTTGCCATACAGTCATCAGCTGCACGCAGCCATTTCACCGGAAGCTGACCAGCCTTGAAACGGGTAAAAACTTCAGTTAAGCTTCATTGGGGACTATACTGCCGGGAAGCGATCCATCACCCAAATGGACGTTCATTCAGCAGCTGCGCTCAGCGGACACGTGTGGCTGATGACCCAAACAGGTGAGATCCCAAAGCAGACATGTCAGAGTAAGGTCCATGTCTGAATAATGCAGAATGCGGGCAGAAGGATGGCCATGAAAGGACAAACACCTCCTCAGCTCCGATCTTCTGCCCCTTTTATTCAGCCGCACGTGTCAGCGACCATTAAAAAAATTGTGTTGTTTTTTTGGTTCGAACCTGTAATTACTGTTAATTATATTCTAATATTCTGATGTACATTTAATGATTACGGTGAGGATTGGTGTGTTGTTTGTCACCTGTGTGTCTGTCCGGCTCCTACACACCTGTCTTCTACTCTAATCACCCCATCTGTCTCTCATTGTCAATCAACGGTTCTCCTCTTTGTTCGGTGCCTTGTCCTCCTCTCATTGTCCATGGATTGTCCTCTTTGGCGTCATGTCCTGTTCTCCCCCTGCATCACCTCATTGATAAGATGTAAGTTTTGCTGCCATGTCAGCTGTTTTTTTGTGCTTAAATGAATTTGCCTTATTCCTGAGTCCTGCCTGCATTTGGATTCAAACTATTGATATATCATGATAACCCTCCACCCCACCATGTTGATGCCTCATCCCTTTTATTCTCATAGCAATGATGTTTGCTTTACTACATTACAAAACTTAAAGAGGTAAGTGTTCAACAATATTGAATATGTTTTATCACCAGCAGCCTAAAATAGATTGAGATATGCCAAATGAGCAAGCCATTAAATTAAAAAAATGTATACCTAAGGATATCCTTTCATACAAAGTACTTACTTTCAATTCATTTTAAAAAGGAAGGACTTAGAAATATTTGAATAAAAAAAAGGTCTTTGAGCTAAACTTTGCTTGGAGACATTGTTAAAAGAATGAAAATAAAACCTCTGTACTTCAGTTCTTATACCAGAAATGTATCTTCAAAAAGGGCCAAGGATTATCGAGTCGGCCAAAGCTCTCATTTTAAATGGATTAATCATCTGGCGCTCACACACTTGGCACGATTGAATCTTCAAACAGGTTTAACCATACATAAATCCTTCAGATGATTGATCTGTGTGCCGTCACTTAAGGCCCTTCAGGAGTGAGGCTCAGGTAACTGACGCTGACAGAGCAAAGCTGGAGCCGATGAACCTCCTCGACTCCCAGAGGCATCGCTGATCCAAACCCAGGCATCTCTGGTGAGGGATGAAGAGCGACACCAGAACAGAAGACGTTGAGGTGCACGTCAGGACAGATAGCGCTTGAGTGAAACAGATAAGAATTGATATCTGTCCATGAATGATTATCACCTTACAAACTACACATGCAAAGAGGCATATAATAACTGGATTTGAAAAATGTAGTTGAAATATTTAAACACTAGATGGCAGTTTGACACAGTTTTCTCATGTGCAAAGAGGCTGATTGCATCTGCATTTACAATTTTTGAGATAATTATTAAGTTCTGATTGGCATAACCCACAATTTGCTTGAAATTTCACCGTTTGGATGTTAACCTGGCTTCAGTTTGTACTTGTACATCTAGATGAGGAAGATTAGCAGTAAACACTATGCATGCTCTAAGTGGAAACCTTAGCAAGACTTCTTCTTTTTTTTTTTTTCCTTCCTTTTTTCCTTAGCAAAACTTCAAGTGTGGGAAACAAATCAGATGTGCAGCTCAGCAGAAGCATTAAAAAAGGTAAGACTTTCACACTCAGGCTCCATGTTTCTTCTTAAAAGACACTGAGCTCTATTAATTTCATAGCTTCTTTGGCCATTTGTCACTGCATTTGGAAAGTTTTATCTTTAAACTGTAAAAAGACTTTTCAACACAGATGCATCTCTTCTGACTTGCTAGTAGCCCTATGCTAATGTAAAACTATTTTATTTCCTCCCACAAATAAGCCAAATCAAAATGTACATTGTGCTGGGGCGATGTTTGGATGAGAGCAATAGGCCCCTGGCTCATGTAGTTATTTATTGTGTGTTTGAAGAATTTTATTCAATCTCTTGGAGCTTTAGCTTCATATGCGTCTTCAGGAAAAAAGGCGTTTTCTGTCATTTTGTGCATTATAACAAAAAGAAATGTGAATATGAGGTTAGAAACCAAACCAAATGGTGCCTTAGTCTCATATATGCACTTAGAAATCTTTAAAAAAAACTTTTTTGAGTTTTTCTAACAGTTATAACATACTAATGATGCAAAGAGAATGACTTATAAATTTTAAAGAAAATGTGCACAGCGTAGCTGTCATATACATGCTGGAGAAGCTTATTGTCATTTTTTTCTTCTGTGTTTCCAGGCAACACAGTGTCACCATAATGAGTTCAATTTCTCTCCCTCTCTCTGCCTTTTATAAAATCATAAATGTAAACCACTTTAAAAATGCTCATATGCCAAAGAAATACAGTTGTTTGTGAATCAGGCCTAAGAAGAAGACAACAATTTGGTCTGTATTTTCTCACAAAATTAGACATCTTAATTACCTTATTTTTTGGACTATTAGGCACAATATCAATGAACGGGTCTGTTTAAGGTGCATTAAGTGAAACAAAACAGTCATAAGTCAAACTTTATTCAACTCATTCACAACAACTCTCAACATTGTTCAGTTACCACATAAAACCAGTTCAAGGTCAGTAAGCACAACCAGAATTAATACATAAGACACACTGGATTATAGGCTCACTGTTGATTTTTGAGAAAATTAAAGAATTTTAAGTGTGCCTTTATAGTCTAAAAAATACGGTATATAAAAAAAGAATTTGGCATTTTTAAAACCTAAAGTTACAACTTTTTTCATTTATTCATTTCAAATACTGTACACAAAACAAATTCATCCAAAATAAAAATAAAACATGGAATGAAAAGGGTGCAGAAAGAAGAAGAAAAATTATTATATCTGCCACTTATTTAAAAAAAAATACAAAATAATTACAAACAAACAACAACCTGCACTTGAACAAGCTCTAAATTGAAAAAAAAAACAAAAAAAAACATGCAGGTATCTTTCACCTGGCACTACACCTTCCCAACAACTTTAACTTAATAATATTTTTAAACATATACGTACATTGTTTTTGAGATTTTTACGGTGATATCAAGGCAACTCCACAATCCTATTCCCTGAATTACAATGCAGTGCTCCAACAGACTAGTTCTAAATTGAGGTTTTACAAATATTTCCATTTCCTTAAGATTGTAATGATTCTTCAACCAAATCATAAAATGTTAATAATTTCAATTGATGAAATATATTTGTTGGGTGACCATAGCACTTCCTACTAATAATTCATATAGCTCTTTTTTTGTAAAATAAAATAGGGTTTGTAACTGTTTTGCATGCTTTTCCCCAAACTTCAATACAATAGATTAAATATGGAACATTCATTATACAATATATACAAAGCTTTCAATTTTCAACTTTCATTCAAAAACTCTGACTTTATACCGTAATGCAATTTGTTTTGCTATTTTTATTCTTAAGTAATTTACATGAGATTTCCACGTCAGCTTTGTGTTTTTGTTGATCTAAAAAAAAAGCATTTGATACCATTGACCACACCATTCTCCTTGAAAAACTAAATAATTATGGTCGTAGAGGACCAGCATTACAGTGGGTATCTAGCTATTTGAAAGATAGAAAACAGTTTGTGCAAATAAATGATGTTAGATCTGACCTCCGTGACGTAACTTGTGGAGTTCCTCAGGGCTCTGTGCTTGGACCAAAGTTATTTATTTTATATGTGAATGACTTGGTAAATGTGTCAGGACTCCTTAAATGTGTTCTTTTTGCCGATGACACCACATTTTTATGTTTGGGCAAAGACATAAAACGGATTTTGGATATAATGAAAACAGAATATATAAAAATACAAACTTGGTTTAAACTAAACAAATTGTCATTGAATTTAGATAAAACTAATTACATGATATTCAGTAACAAAAAGAGAACTGTTGATGATCCATTTGAAATTGAAGATGTTGAGATCTGTAAAGTGAGTGAAGTGAAGTTTCTGGGTCTTATCATTGATGACAAACTGTCATGGAAACATCATGTAAATTCCATTAAAACAAAAATAGCTAGATCAATTGCAGTACTGTATAAAGTCAGGGATTTTTTATTGATAAAGCTCTGTATATGTTGTATAACACAATCATTGTTCCACATTTAATCTATTGTATTGAGGTTTGGGGAAAAGCGTGCAAAACAATTACAAAGCCTGTTTATATTTTACAAAAGAGAGCGGTAAGAGTAATCACCAGAAAACATTTCAGTCACCCAACTTACACTTTGTTTCTTCAGCTCAATTTATTGAAATGCCATGAATTGGTAGATTATAGTATTTTATCAGTTATGTATAGGGCTCATAATAACACATTACCTTTAAATATCCAAAGAATTTTATAAAAAGACAAAGTTATTACAATCTCAAAGGGACAGAGATATTCATCAAACCACAATTCAGAACCAGCTTAAAGGGACGGTCTACCTCAATTCAGGGAGTTCGATTGTGGAATGTTCTGGAGAGTGATGTTAAAAATGCAAAATCAATGTATACATTTAAGAAAAAGGTCAAAAGGACTTTCTCAAAAACTATATATGATGTAGCTTAGTGTGTTTGTGTATTACAGTTAGAAAAATTAAGTAGAGTTATTAATTTTGTTATGTTTGAATTGTTTGAACAAATTGTGAAATAAGGAGCAGATATAATAAGATTTCTTCTTCTTTCTGCTCCTTTCATTTTATCCTGTATTCTTGTATCTGATGAAACTGTTTTGTATTGTTCTTTTAAAATGAATAAATAAACATCAAATCAAATCAAATCAAATAAAAAATCATCAATAACGACACCCATAATTTTATTTCATTAACTACAAGTTTCAATACTGTCGATTTTAAATGGGACTTTGATCATTTTCTTTCTATTACTAATTATCATGTAGTTTGTTTTTACCAAATTTAACAACTTATTAAGTTGGAACCGAGTTTTTAGTTTTACAAATTCTGCCTGTATCATCTCTAACATCTGTTAAATATTTTCACCCGAACAAAAAAGTGGTATCATCTGCAAATAAAACAAACTTCAAAAGCCCTGACGCATCAAACCATTCACATACAAAACAAACAATTTTGGTTCCAACAGAGCCCTGAGGAACTCCACATCAATTAACACAAAATTCTGATCTTACATCGTTTACCTGTACAAACTGTCTCCTATTATTCAAATACAGTAACTGGATAGGATACCCACTGTAGTGCTAATCCTCTAATGCCATATTTATTCAGTTTTTCAATGAGAATGATGTGGTCAGTAGTGTCGAAGGCCTTTTTAAAAATCAACAAAAATGCTAACACAACACTGTTTTTGATCAACAACATTTGTTATCTCTTCTATTAATTTCATGAGAGCCATTGATGTTGAATTATTCTCTCTACCCATATTGACTATTACCTAAATATTCTGTTTATCTATAAATCAATCTAATCTGGTTACAAATAATTTCTGTAATATTTTTGTAAACTGTGGCAACAAGGATATTGGTCTGCAATTAACTAACTAAATAATAAATCAATAATAATAATAAAATAAATTAATACAATTTTATTCAAAACTTAAATAGAACATTTATCAAACCCATACCAACATGGTATTTCTCCAAAATGAAAAGAAAAAAAAATCCCAAGTTCAAACAGTTTTTTAAATCAAATGCAGATTAATACAAGGTCAACAGAACAATTAAATGCTCGGGATGAGAAGAGCCCATTTGACTCACTAAAACAACAAATAACAAACAAATATACCATACCATTTTATTTATAAAGCACTTTAAACAGGAACAAGTCCAAACCAAAGTGCTGAACAAACAAACAAACAAACAACAGGCAACACACACAATGAAGTACAACATGAAAGACATAAAAACATTGCAGATCATAAATAAAACGATCAAATACAAATCAGCTGGTGTTGAAAGCAACAGAATAGTAGTGAGTTTTTAACCGGGATTTGAAAACTGAGAGGGAGGGGGCCTGTTTGACGAGCAGCGGTAACTCGTTCCAGAGTCTTGGGCCTGCTACAGAGAACGCCCTGTCACCTCTGCGCTTAAGGCGAGTTACTGGAACTCTTAAAAGTACCCGGTCCTCTGACCTCAAAGCACGTGGTGGGACATATGGGTGTATCAAATCCGAGAGATAGGCGGGGGCGAGACTGTTCAGTGATTTGTAGACATACAGGAGAATTTTGAACTGGATTCGAAGATGAACCGGTAGCCAGTGCAGGGAGGCCAAGACTGGTGTAATGTGCTCTCTTTTGCGTGTACTAGTTAAAAATTGGGCTGCTGCGTTCTGAACCAGTTGTAATCGTGCAATGGTGGCCTGACTGAAGCCAAGCAGAAGTGAATTGCAGTAATCAAGCCTAGATGTAATAAACGCGTGAATTACTATCTCCAAGTTATTTTTTGATAATATGGGCTTCAGTCGCCTCAGCTGGAAAAAACAGGATTTGACGATCATGTTTACATGACTGTTGAGTTTCATGGAAGGATCCATTATCACTCCCAGATTTGTGACTTTTTGTTTTTCAGACAGGGGTAGAGCAGAAAGGTCGATGCAGTGGTTCGAGGTTGTGTCATTGGGAAGGAACAATATGGCTTCAGACTTCTTATCATTGAAACTTAAGAAATTTAAAGCCATCCAGTCCCTGATGTCAGCCAGGCAGTCGAGCAGAGGTTGAATAGAGCATGTACCATTTTGTCTTAGGGGGAAGTAAATTTGACAGTCATCGGCGTAGAAGTGGAAGGGTATGTTGTGTTTCCGGAAAATAGCACCAAGTGGCAGCAGGTATAAGGAGAATAAGAGAGGACCCAGGATGGACCCCTGCGGAACCCCCCATTTAAGAGCCGCCACTGCAGAACTAAAATCATTGATGGAAACACAAAAGGACCTGTCAGAGAGGTAGGATCTGAACCAATTTAGGGCTGACCCTGTGATGCCCACCCACTGCTCCAACCTAGCAATGAGGATCTCATGGTCAATGGTGTCGAAAGCGGATGAGAGGTCCAATAGGACAAGCAGCACAGAGTCACCAGTGTCTGTGGATAGGAAGATGTCGTTAAAAACCTTCAGTAGGGCAGTCTCAGTGCTGTGGAGAGATTTGAAGCCAGATTGGAATAGCTCGGGGATAGCGTGATCCTCCAGGAAGCACTTCAACTGGGACTCAACTATTTTCTCTAGAAGTTTAGATACAAATGGGAGTCTGGAGACAGGCCTGAAGTTGGATACTACTGAAGGGTCGAGGTTTGGTTTTTTCAGGAGAGGTTGAACAGCAGCATGTTTTAATGATTTTGGCACCACACCCGAGGATAGACTGCTATTTACAATAGAGAGAATGGAGGGACCTAGAGTGGGAAAAACCTCCTTTAGTAGCCGAGGGGGGACCACATCAAAGGGGGAACCAGATGGTTTCAGGTTGCACATGACCTGCTCTAGAGAGGACAGAGAGACTGGTTCAAAATGGTCAAATACAGTAACAGATTGAGGTGGGATGGATGGATCACGAGTTGGAAGAGAAATGAGAGCCCGGGTGGTCGCAATTTTATCTAAAAAGAAATGTTGGAAGTTCTTGCACAGATCAGTCGAGGCTTCCAGGGGTGATTGTTCAGTGAGGTGGAAAACAGAGATTAGGGTGGAGAACAGAACTCGAGGATTGCGAGAGTTTGAAGCAATGATATCAGAGAAGTATTGGGATTTAGCAGTTTTTACTGCTTTCTGATATCGGCGCCAGCTCTTTTATCATTTGAAAAGAGACCTGCAGTCAGTCTTTTCTCCATTTTCGCTCCGCCTTCCTGCATTGCTACCTAACAGCTCTGGTCACGTCATTCAGCCATGGTTCTGCTCTGAGTTTTGGTCTCCTAGGTCAAATCAGCCTTAAAAGAGCTCAGACTTCTTTTTCCTTGAGTCTACGGATGAAACTAAAATGTGAGTTTCCATCTAAAAACTGATTGACGTCTGTCTAAACACCAATGACACGTCCTCAGTTGGGACTTCATAGCACTGCTGACTATGAGTCCGTTTCGAGCTCTAAGCTCTATTTTATTGAAATTCCTTCAAGGAATTTTTCATCTTGAAACATCAACCAGACTACGTTACTTCAGTGGGTCAAAGGCAGATGTGAGAAGCTACAATCTAAACAGACTAACCTCTCCGGACTTCAAGGATCGATCCATTCTTGGTAGACCGTCAAAAGGTAACGAGTCGCTGATTGTTTTTACACCGGACATATGGTACGTCCAGCTGCAGATCGCACTGGGAACGTGTCATGTTTCTGGTTTTCAACATTCAAGATAGTTCACCCCCTCTTTTTCACCTTTCCTCCTCCTCTTAAACTTTTATCTTCCTAAGCCAGAACTAAGTTAAAAGTGCCTCCAGTATAAGTTACCGTAATAACACCCATGACTTGTCCTGTTGTATCTAAATTTTGAATCTGTGAACAGTTAGTTATAGGAAATTCAATCGATCCAAACCTGTACAAATGTGTGATGTAATTTAATGATTTGTTAATTAAATGATTCAGTTCATAAATTGACGTTTCATGTCTTTACATTCTCACCTCCAAGGCACAGAATTATAGGTTTTAATCTAAAAAGAGAGAACTTGTGAATATTGATAAGAAGTTTGGGTCAGATAAAATCTACTCAAATCTTTCATCTGGAATATTGTACAGTCAGTAAAACTGACCGCTGCGATATCCCTACAATTTCATAGGAGCAACATGATCCATAGCCTTTAAGCAAACAGAGTCAAACTGGGATGTCAGCTCCTCAGTGGTGGAGAGGAACATTAGGGGCTGAATTATTATTTAATTGTTGTAAACCTCAGTGAAACGTGCGGCAGTTAAATGGTTAAAATTCCTGCCTTTACATGCAGGAATGCAATGTTTAGGAGTTAGATGGGGGAGGGTGAACTGAAACTGGACTGGCATGTGGTCTGAAAACACATAAGGCCTCATGCAAGAACCGTTCGTACGCACAGATTTGTTCTTAAACCGTACGTACGAGTGATTTAGGAGTATTTGTGGTATTCAACAATGTTTTCGTATTCTAAGATTTTTTTCAGATACGAACAAAATTTACGTGTGGTCCAGACCTGTCGTATATTTTACGAGCAGTCAGTCTGCTGTTATCCAGATGGATTTTCTCCACTAATAACTTTATACTTCGTTATTTAGAAAATATTTTGGGTTTAAAAAAATCACGCACCATAATTATTCTTGACAATAGGTTATTCTGTTTGAATTAGAATTATAATTTTAAGTTTAATTTGTCTGGTGTGTCGCAGGCTTCGGTGAGTCGTGCGCTCCCCTTGGTCATCAAAGCCCTCCTCAAATTAACACCCTGTCAGCCCGTGTGCTGACAGTGGTTCTGACAGCGGTTCTGACGGGACTGAGGGGAGACTGGAGCTGACGGAGGAGGCTGCGCGCCCTTGCGCTCCTGTTGCTGGGAGCGTGGAAGTCACACGCCCCGGCGCACCTGCCGTGAAGGGGGAGGAAGTCTGCAGCTCCAGTGTTTTGTGCGCTCCTGCCATGAAAAAGGAGGAAGACTGCAGCTCCAGTGTATGAGGAAATGATTCCTTCGGCAGTTATTAATCTTTCCCACAAAACACTGGAGCTGACTTTGATAAAAATATTTAAAATGCATTCTTACCCCAAAATTACAACACACGCGTTGCGGTTCCGCCCCGCTCCGGTCCGACCTCCGCAGCAAATACGCACCCATTATAATCAATGACAGAGTTTACACTGGCTCCGCACGGCGGCGGCGAGCTGCGGAGAGCGGACGGCAGTCCGTCAAAATTAGAAATTTTTCTATTTCTGCCGGACGCCGGAGCTGTGCCGGAGTCAACTTTTGAAGATTACGTCGCACCAACAGGAAAAGGAACGAGCACAACTTCCGTATTTACAAAATAAAATCACCACGGGCGGACTAATCCTAGCTTTATACGGATTTATTTGTACAAAAATGCTGTCAAACTATCATTTATGACTATTCTATGACTAAACTATTATATTTATGACTATGACTACGCCTACAAACGCAATACAAGAAATAAATAAATAAAAAAGTATTTTATTCTGAAATGTAAACATCACTTCCTGTTGCTCAAACCATGTAGCTCATTTACGAGAGAAGATCAAGGCAGCAGTCTCTCTACAGTTGTTCTCCTTCTTCCACCAAATGAATTGTTTTGTTCTGACTTACTTATTTATCACTTGATTTATCGCGCGATCTCGCACGTGTCTCGGAGCGGCGCATCCAGGCGGACCTGAGCGGAGCGGAGGCAGTGGGAATTGGACTCGTTCAGCTGCGACCTGCGGACCGGAGCGGGGCGGAGCCGCGTGCTGTGTAATTTTGGCGTTACTGAGGAGTTGTTGCTTCTCTTTGAGGACCACTTTTGCCATGTGAGACCTCTTCATCCACACGACCACCGAACGAATTCTTGCTGCCCAGTTGGAAACTGAACTGCTGTTGTACAGCTTCTCCCTGCTTCCATGAAAGGAGAAGCTAACGGTGTGCTACCACTCGTGCTAACACTACTAGCCTCTGACCCAGCCAGACTCCGGCAATCCTCGTCAACTAAATGGTAATGGTAAATGGTAAATGGAGCTTATTTATATAGCGCTTTCCAGCCCCCTGTGAGGAGCCCCAAAGCGCTTTACAATACCAGCCATCCACCCATTCATTCAGACATTCATACACCGGTAGTGGTAGCCTGCCTTGCAAGGCGCCATCCAGACCTACCTAAATGTTATTACAGGAGAGGGAGATTATTTATAAAATACAGTGGAAGCAGTATAGCTAAAAGGTAACAAGTGAAAGAATTTGACGTTACCTGCTGTAACATTTACAACGGAGGTGGACGCTTTCTCTCCACTTCCTTCTCCTCCAAGCAGCGTGTTAAAAACGGTACATTTCTTCAAAATCACCGCATGCTGAGTGGCCAAATGCTTCTGCATGTTCGACGTATTTCCTCCCTTTATCGTAATGGACGCGTTGCATGCGTTACAAGTAGCCCTGGTCTCATCTTTTTTCGTGAAATGAAGCCAAACGCTTGAGCGCTTCCTCCGCGACGCCATTTTGAACACCATAGATATCATATATAGACACCACCACCACTCGGGCGCGGCGCATGTCTGTGATGTCAGCGCTTGAATACGTCACCACCATGAGTCTGCAGAACCGATAAGCTGAATTGTTAAGACATGCAACCTACAATTCCATGGAATTGGACTTTTAAGAACCGGTTCTCTAACAGAACCGGTCCTCTAACAGAACCGGTCCTCGGTTCCCATCCCTACCAACCATCCACCCATTCATACACACATTCATACACCGGTAGCGGCAGACTGCCATGCAAGGCACTTTCCAGTCCTACCGGGAGCAACTCGGGGTTAAGTGTCTTGCCCAGGGACACAACGACACATGGTGTGGGGAACCGAGATTCGAACCTCCAACCTTCCGATCAGGGGACGACTGCCATTACCACCACGCCACGGCCGCCCCAGATCAAATTAACTTTGTAGAGATCTAGTAAAAGTGCTGTGTGAATGGGTAAATGAGGACACAGATTGTAAAGCACTTTGAGCATCTCAATAAGATAGAAAAGTGCTATATAAGTACAGTGCATTTACCATTTAGATGCAACCCAGTTTTTTGGTCCTTGCTCAGCACTCAAGCGATACAACAGATCCAAAAAAGCTAAGTCTGGTCCTCTGGACATTCAAAAAACAAAACAAAACAAAGCAAAAAAAAAAAAAAAAAACTGTAGAAACGTTTCGTCTTTCGTCCGAAAGACTTCCTCAGTCTGAGAAGCTGTGTTCAGCTCAGTCTTATAAATAGCACCCTCCCACAGTGGATCAACCAGTTGGCTGATGACAGCCGAAACCAGCTGCTCACATGATCAAGGAGGACCATCAGCCTGACGATGGATCGTTAACACCCTGATGGTTGTTTGCTATTCACAGAGGGCTGAGTGATACTAGCAATAACAGCATTGTAAGTGGGGGACAGTTGAACCCGGAGGCCTCCACCTCTGTTTAATGATGGACGGTTTCTTTTCACAAAGATGGCCTCCTTTACTCCTCTCTCAAACCATTGTTCCTCTCTATCAAGGATGTGAACATCTTCATCCCTGAAAGAGTGACCGCTGGCCTGGAGATGAGTGTAGACCGCAGAGTCCTGACCTGATGATGTTGATCTTCTGTGCTGGGCCATCCTTTTGGCCAGTGGCTGTTTAGTTTCTTTACAATAACAATCATCACCAATCAGAAGTGGAAGTCTGGAAATTAAAAATACTTTGAGAGAAGCTCAACTTTAATATGCTCTCATTGTCGGCTAAAACTTTTTGATTATAGAAACTTTAATGGCATTTTGAGATGAAAAGCCCAGGAGGGACGGCAGTTCCAGACAAACACAACAAAGAATCAATTTGCCTTTTTTTCAATAAGCCCTCATCTGGATGTATTTCATTTGAGGACAAATAGCTTATAATTTGAATTATTGGGAGCTTTAGGCCCTCAGTGGAAGAAATGTGTGCATGAGGTTCTATTCAGCAAATATGAATTCTCATTTGAGTCTGTTCAAAATCAACACATGAAGTAAACTAAAATATATATTTTTTAAATAAATAAATTACTGTGAAGAGATGCCATGGTTGTGAAAGCCCTACTACAGAAAATCTTTCAGCTTTATTGTAAAAAAAAAAAACCTTTTCATTTTTATCCCTGGAAAAAATACCGCATGCAAAGCAGCAAATATATTAGACATAAAGTGTTTTCATCATTGCAACTGTTCCAGGTTCTTTTAAAACCCACTTACTATTTCATGCACAGTGAGTCATTACAGATACTCAAGATGAATCCCTGTGGTGTTTTTTATTCTTGCAAAATGAAAACCGTTGTCAAAATCTTCAATCTTTACACTTAATATAATCCATAAAATAGGCTGGAAAAGTGTGTGTGTTGTGGCCTGTTGGTGGCAGTGTTGAAGCTTCCAGCTCTGTCAGCTCTGTAGGTTTTTACCACACATGTTCCCTCTGATAAATGACAAGGACAAAACAGTGCTGCCCAAAGCAGAATGGGGGGTATTAAGCTGAATTGATTCAGAGGTGTGGAAATCTTTTTATTCCTACAATTCACACAATCAATTTGGCACTCTAATACACAACACAGGAAAAAACATGTACCGTATATACATATGATTTGCTATGCATTGTTTGCAAATCAAAAAGAATAATTAACATAGTCACAATAAGTATTAATTACTCTAAATGTGTAAACTCAAAATGGTGGTCAACCGTTAACCATCCAAGTGACTTTTCCAAAATGTTTGTCCATTTGTCACAATGAGATGATGGACACTTCCTGGCAAGAGAGGCATGTTTGTCTGCAACAAACCCAGTGGCCAATGAAAACAAACTCAGTTCTACTGACTGTCTGCTTCACTCCATCTAGATATGATTTATGGACTGAGTTTTGTCTGCAACAAAAGTCGCTCGGGTTCAAATCTCAGCTGTGTCTGAGTCTTGAGTGCGGTCTGCATCTTTTCTTTCATGCGTGGCTTTTCTTGGGGTATTTCCTCCCGCTGTCTAAAACCATGCCCGTTAGGTTAACTGATGAGTCTAGATTGATCTCAGGAGTGAGTGTGAGCATGACTGGTTGTGTGACGGACCCTGTGATTGACTATTCAAAATGTTTACTGCTTTCAAGCCAGCAGCAGCTGGCTCCCCCACCTCCCCACAGTGATACATTATGATTTATTTTATTGGTTCTTTGGGGAAATTTGTTCTGGGCTCAGTGCTGTCCCAAGAACTGCCTTCACAAAATTTCCCTAAACAAAGACGGTTAAAGCAAATTTACTCATTTCAAGTCTAATCCACCATTTGACAACATTTTACACAAAAGTTAAAAATACAGAAACAAAATAACAAGAACACATACATAAATCAAAATTTAAGCCTTCTTTGTCTGAATGTATTTTGCCAACAACTTAAAATAAAGCTTTAAACTAAGGCCAGAAATATTATAGAGATAAGCTTTTTAGTTTAATCTAAATCGCTCAGATTTACTTAAGGAAAAAAAATCAGGTCACTAAACTGACATAAGCTCTTCTGCAATTATATTAAAAAAGACAAAGGATGACAAAAGGATGATAAAAAGCTCAACTCCAGTGCTCTTCAGTGACCCCTCCCTTTCTCTTTTATCTTTAAAATATGTTTTAACCGTCCAAAATTGCGTTTTTGAATTGTTAAAAGCAGCTAAGCTGAGAAACTAAGCTATGAGCTAAGGCTGACCTTGAGAAAAAATCTCCATCTTGTCGAGCTCCAAAATTCACGGTTTAAACTTGTGCCTTTGTGTAAAAAGTTATTTTTCTCTGCAAAAAGAAGCTAAGAACTTGTTTACTGATTTTTATTAAAATCTTTGTGTGAAAAATGCAATGCTAAAGAACTCAAACCACACCAAGGGTCCACCATGTCAGCCCATACCACATCAATGGGCCTCCCTCCCATTTTTCTTAAAGGGACAAGCTGCTCAACTATCCATCCTTTGTTTCAAACAGTCTTATACTGCCATCCGTGGTCAAAAAAGGTATTACACACAAAACAAATCAACATTTCATACACAATTTGACAATTACTAATTATTGTTCAATTTCAAACAATATTATTGTTTATCGCAATAAATTCTGAGACAATTAATAGCCCAGCATAATTTGTTATCATGACAGGTCTATTTACAAGTAAATAATTCAATATTTTAAAGGGCTCAACCTATTGTGAACCTTGTTAACTATTTAAAAAAGCTAAGTCTGGTCCTCTGGAAATTCAAAAAAACAAAACAAAACAAAGCAAAAAAAAAAGAACTGTAGAAACGTTTCGTCTTTCATCCGAAAGACTTCCTCATTCGGAGATGCTGTATTCAACTCAGCCTTATAAATAGCACCCTCTCACAGTGGATCAACCAGTTTGCTGCTGACAAAAGACGAAACGTTTCTACAGGTTTTTTTTGCTTGGTTTTGTTTTGTTTTTTTGAATGTCCAGAGGACCAGACGTAGATTTTTTAGATTTTTTTACGTGGATTATGGAGCATGCATGTTAACTATCTTTAATAGTTGACATTCCAATGTAAAGACTAAAAACTATGGATAAAATCTTTATTTGCTTTACTTGATTCAACATGAGTTCTTCATTATAATGATAAAAAAGATGTATTACTGACTAAAGTAGACCCAATGAACCCAGATTGTCCATCATCTTTTCGCTGTACTGTCTGTACGAGCTTCCTTTTGCAATTCTTCCTCAAGACAATAAATAAATACATAAAAGCAAGCACAAGTATTCTTGATA
>JBBPBX010008436.1:18482-39721 GCA_038048925.1 Garcialebias charrua | reverse complement strand
AGTGAGCACTGTACAGCTTCCAGCTGTACAGCATCCAATAACAGAGGAAATATTCATATGAAAAAAGTGATTTAAATCCAGTAAAAAGAGAAAATAAAGTTTTCAAAAGCTATAAATCAGAATAAATGTAACAGAGGTGCTCTAACATGCAGTCATCCCGAGCGGCGCAATTCTAGGTATGTATGTATACAGGGAACCCCCAACCTACGAACGAGTTCCGGACCTAAGGACCGTTCGCAGCTCGATTCTGCCGTAGCTAGGGGGTGAAAATAGCATCCCGTTCGTAGGTCCTGGTTTCATTCGTAGGTTGCGGAAATAACGCTAACGGAGCGCCGCACACATATTTATCGGCATGAGACTGAACAAGCAGACATACTGGGCCATAAACATGCACAGAACTTTATTTACAAACACTTATCTAACACATTACACCACACATTCATCCATAAACACACACAGTAACTGTACATCAGTAACTTAACATCAGAACTGCAGCAAATCAGGTAGATTGTGACCTACAAAATGATGTCAACCATGAACCCTTCTCAAAGAGCATCTTTTAACATCAGAACAGCAGCAAAATCAGCAGGAACTCACATCAGCAAAATGATGTCAACAATGACACATGAGCACTTCTCAAAGAGCATCTTTTAACATCAGAACAGCAGCAAATCAGCAGGAACTCACATCAGCAAATGATGTCAACAATGAAACATCAACACTTCTCAAAGTGCAGCTTTTAACATCAGAACTGCAGCAAATCTGCATAAAACCACATGCATCCATCCATCCATCCATCCATCCATCAGCAAAATGATGTCAACCATGAACCATTAGCATTTCTCAAAGAGCAGCTTTTAACATCAGAACAGCAGCAAATCAGCAGGAACTCACATCAGCAAATGATGTCAACAATGAAACATCAACACTTCTCAAAGTGCAGCTTTTAACATTAGAACAGCAGCAAATCAGAAACTCACATCCATCCATCCATCAATCCATCAGCAACATCACATCTATCAGAAACATGTTGCAACCATCATGTTTTTGAAACCAGTGTGTATATGTGTGTCCATGTGCATGAGAAAGAAGTCCATGAACTCAGAAAAAGCTAGAAGCAGCAGAAAAATGAAACAAAATTGCCTTACTTTGACTGAAGTGTAGGTAGACAGATGATGTTTTTCTCATGATCAAACCTGCATCTGATGGAACTGCTTAGCCATTGCTCAACAATGAATGTTGGGAGCATTTTAGGCCAGCTGTTAGTTCAGGCAGGTGTCAGTTCAGATGTGTGGTCCTGATGTGAGCAGGTCTGTGCATCACATGAAGTTTTTTTGGTTTTTGGCAGCAGTCATTTAGGCAGAACGACACAAAGGTGATGGATGGAGGCAACATGCAGGACACCAGAGGCAGGAAGAACAGACGTCCAGGAAGACAGTGTGGCAGGCAGACGTCCATTCATGTAGAAAGTGCAAGATGTGATCTGTGTAAGAATGAACACAAACATGAAAATGTGCAGTTACAGCTGGAAAATCACCTGCAAAGAAAACATGAAAAACACACAGAGAACAAGTTCTACTCACTGCTGATGTTCACAAACGGGTGACACTGGAGACAAGCTATGGCAGCATGCAGGACAGACGTGGCAGGACAGAGAGGCTGGAGGCAGAGCAGCAGGTGTACGTAGCACCAGAGGCTGTTCCATGAGGTGGAGCAGCAAGTGGATGATCTGTTGAAACACACCCACACAGACGTCAACACCTGCAGATAAAAAAAACACATAGAAGAACAACTTCTCCTCACGTGTGTGGTGCACATGTGTGGAGCTGGAGGACAGGCAGGAGGCTGGAGGAGGTGCAGGAGGCTGGAGGCAGAGCAGCAGGTGTACGTGGTACCCAGAGGCTGTTCCATGAGGTGGAGCAGCAGGCGGATGATCTGTTGAAACACACCCACACAGACGTCAACACCTGCAGATAAAAAAAACACATAGAAGAACAACTTCTCCTCATGTGTGTGGTGCACATGTGTCGAGCTGGAGGACAGGCAGGAGGCTGGAGGAGGTGCAGGAGGCAGGAGGCAGAGCAGCAGGTGTATGTAGCACCAGAGGCTGTTCCATGAGGTGGAGCAGCAAGTGGATGATCTGTTGAAACACACCCACACAGACGTCAACACCTGCAGATAAAAAAAAACACATAGAAGAACAACTTCTCCTCACGTGTGTGGTGCGCATGTGTGGAGCTGGAGGACAGGCAGGAGGCTGGAGGAGGTGCAGGAGGCTGGAGGCAGAGCAGCAGGTGTACGTAGCACCCAGAGGCTGTTCCATGAGGCGGAGCAGCAGGTGTACGTACTGTACGCTGTTCCATGAGGCGGAGCAGCAAGTGGTTCTGTTGAAACCCACACACACAGACGTCAACACCTGCAGATAAAAAAACACAGACAACAACAACTTCTCCTTACCTGTGTGGTGTGGTGTGGTGCACGTGTGTGGATGGACCAGGGGGGCGTGCCGCTTTGGAGGCTGTCGACAGAGAGGTGATGATTACAGTAAGTGTAGATGTAACATAAAACAAAAAATAAAGTAAAAAACATTAACATGTCTTTGCTGTACCTTTCTGACGATGCTGTGCTGGTATGTGAGGGTGGGCAGGTCAGTGATGGGATGGTGGAGCTGGTGGAGAGGAGGGGGAGGAGGAGGAATAGCAGGCTGTGAACATAAGCAGAGACAAATTGATTACAGTAACAGATTAAATTAATGTGTGTAACATGACACAACTCCGAAAAATAAAAATAACATTTCATTACAGTACGTACTGTACCTGGAGGGAGGGAGCAGGGGGGGGGGGGTTGTTGGGCGTCTTTCACTGGGGAGAGGGTGGGCTGTCCATGGCCTCCTCCTGGCTTTCTGCAGGAGGACTGGATGGCCTTTCAGCTGGTGCACCAGCAGATCCTGGAGGCGGTGCTGTGACCTTTGTCACATATCGTAGCAGGTGTACGTAGCACCAGAGGTTATTCTCATGTATGTCTACATCACTGAACAGTCTCGCCCCCGCCTATCTCTCGGATCTGATACACCCATATGTCCCTCCACGTGCTTTGAGGTCAGAGGATCAGGTACTCTTAATAGTTCCAGAAACTCGCCTTAAGCGCAGAGGTGACAGGGCGTTTCTCTGTAGCAGGCCCAAGACTCTGGAACGAGTTACCGCTGCTCATCAAACAGGCCCCCTCCCTCTCGGTTTTCAAATCCCGGTTAAAAACTCACTACTACTCCATCGCTTTCAATGCCAGCTGATTTGTATTGGATCGTTTATTTATGATCTGCAATGTTTTTATGTTTTTCGTGTTGTACTTCATTGTCTGTGTTGCCTGTTGCGTGTTTGTTTGTCCAGCACTTTGTGTGGACTTGTTCCTGTTTAAAGTGCTTTATAAATAAAATGGTATGGTATGGTATGGTATCGCAGCATGCTGCTCTGCAGCACCTGTTCGTGTTTTTTGTCATCCAGGATCTGCTAGTAACACGCAACTTCATTCAAGACACCCCGACGGACCCTGGAGGACCTCTCCCTATCGGGGTCCTGCTTCTCCATCCTCGCCAGGAAGCTGTGGAGTTCTTTAAAGCCCAGCACCATCTCCTGCCTGGTGAAGGTCGGAGGGATGGCCTCCTCCTCCTCCTCCACATCCTCTTCCGGGACGTGCCTGTCCAGCTGAATCAGGTCGTCTGGGGACAGCTCCTCTCCTGATGCACCCAGCAGGTGTTGGACATCGTCCTGGTCCATGTCGAGCTCCAGTGACCTACCCATCCTCACAACATCCTCGATAACACTGTCCACCTCCTGGGAATCGTGTACCCCCTGAACAAGCTCTGGACAGAGCTTCTTCCAGACTCCGCACATGTTGTTTGGAGTCACACGATCCCAGGAGTGGTCAATGTTCTGCACAGCATGGAGGATGTTGTAGCTATGCCAGTAGTCTTTCAGTGTGAGGGTCTGAGAGTTCTCGGTTGCCTCCAAAGTGGCACGGATGACTTTCTGCAGGTAGTATGCCTTAAACCTACTAATAACCCCCTGGTCCATTGGCTATATCAAAGACGTGGTGTTGGGAGGCAGGTACACTACCTTCATATGGGCGTTCGAGTCGGTGAGACCAGGGGGGTGTCCTGGAGCGTTGTCCAAAACCAGCAGGATTTTGAAGGCAATCTTTTTGGTGCGGCAAAAACTGCGGACCTCTGGTACAAAGTTGTAGGTGAACCATTTTGAAAAAACTTCCAGCGTCACCCAAGCCTTTTTATTAGCGGCCCAATAGACTGGAAGCTGTGATTTATCAACATTTTTGAAGGCTCTGGGTTTGTCAAACTGGTACACCAACAACGGCTTGAGTTTGCAATCACCAGCAGCATTGCCCCCCACCAGCAAGGTCAAACGCTCCTTGCCGACCTTGTGGCCCGGTGCGGTTCGTTCTTCCTTACTGATGTAGGTCCTGTCTGGCAAACGCTTCCAGAACAGCCCTGTCTCATCGACGTTGAACACCTGCTGGGCAGTGTACCCGCCGTCCCTGATGATGTCAGCCAGTCTGCGGGGAAGGCCGCAGCTGCCTCGTGGTCAGCACTGGCGGCCTCACCTGTTTAAATGCACACAAAATGACATGGTTAAGCTGTTGTAACACTGTAATAAAAGGAAAAATGAAAAAAAAAATAATTCGTAAGTCGTGGACTACCTGTACCTACAGTATTAAAAAATAAAAATGAGAAATTAATTGCTCACCCTGCACTCTGATGTTGTGGAAGTTGTGTCTTTTTCTGAAACGATCAAACCATCCTTTTGATGCGTTGAACGTCTCTGGTCCCTCCAACTCCCCTGACGTGCTGCTTGAAGTCCCTCCTCCAGCGCTCTGGGAAGACGTCCCCTCACCCGGATCGCTCTGGGAAGACGTCCCCTCACCCGGATCGCTCTGGGAAGACGTCCCCTCACCCTGATCGCTCTGGGAAGACGTCCCCTCACCCTGATCGCTCTGTGCACCCCCCTGCCCCCCTGCACCTCCCCCACTCATCCCTAGTTCTTGCAGCCTCTTATAAATCATCCTCGCCTTCTCACAAATCACAGACATGCCAACTGGGATTCTCCGCTGTGTGTTGTCCTCCAGCCATAGCACAAGCAACCTTTCCATCTCAACAATCCTACCTGTCCTTTGTTTCGTAATTATGGTGGACCGCATGGGGGCTGAAGCTCGCACTTGTTGCAAAATGCGTTCTTTGTCCTTTACTATCGTCCCCACAGTCGACCTCGGTAACCCTAGCCTCTCTCCAATTTTTGACGGTGTCATGCCCTCATTTGACATTTTAATTATTTTTGCCTTTGTCTCCAGCATTATGGTTCTACGAGGTTTTTTCTCCTCTGCCGCGTCCGCGGACTTTCCTGGTCTCTTCGGAGCCTCTCTTGAACAATTAGCGTACGAGCTAACGTGCTAATTCCTAAGGAGCAAAAATGAAAATTAATGCTAACGTTCACAAATGAATGCTAACATGCAAACGTTTGCTTTCGTCTAAAAAATATTAGTTTGTAATTTAGGTACAGTACCTGTCCGTTCGATGACCCGTTGAAAATTAGCGTAGGGTAGCGCTTTACCTGTACGGATCCCTCCGCCGCCAGGTGCACTGCGGCTGTGTGTACATCCGCCGGAAGCCCAGCCCCCCCCCTCTCGCTGGCGGTACTTTTCCACTGTCATGCGCAGTGTCATGCCCATGCCCAACAAACAACAGCCAAGGAAATCCCCTCCCCCACCTGTCCGCTTGCCGTACTGACGCAGTTACGCCGTAGCTCGATTATATACTTGTAATAGGGCTCGTTCGTAGGTCGTGCATCAGTATGCCGTAGCTCGATTATATATTTTAACTTGGTTCGTTCGTAGGTCACAAACTTTTTGCCGTACATCGATGGCTTTCTTTAAAATGGCTGGTTCGTCCAGGGTCGCCGTAGGTCGATGGAGTCGTAGGTCGGGGGTTGGGTGTACTGTACAGTATGTCTTTATTGAAAAATAAAAAAATAAAATCCCATTTCGCCTGCACAGCTTTTAAAAATCTTGAAAAATGCTCGGTAGATGGCAGCAAGCTCCAAAGACGTTTTGAAAAGAACTCATGAAGAAGAATAACTTCCGGTTTGGGTGAGCTCACCGGAAATAAACAAACTAACTGGATCAAGCTCAGAGGAGGGAAGGCGAAGGATTACACAGAGCGTCTGTTGTTTTTGGTAAGAAATGTTTAGGAAAACTGGAATTTTATGAGTAACAGAAACATAAATGTGTTCATAAGTTTCCCTTTAGGATGTTAAAAATGTCTTACTTTAGAGAAAAGTCTGATAAAAGTATAACAATATTAGCGGCAGCGAGGCTGTAATGAATCGTTTGCTAACCGTCGACATAACTCAATGTCTGTGATGTTAACGGCTTTAGTATAATTTGCTAGATATTAGTTGGCCTTATTTTATCTTAAAAATCGAATAAATGTGAAATTAGCTAGAGTGATGCGGTTTATTTTTATTGGTAAAATAAAAAGTGAGGTTGATATTTGTGTGTGTTGTGGCTGCAGTCGGCATCAGTTTCTATGATGATGACAACGAAGAGACTGGGCAGCTTTCAGGTTCTGTGTGAGTGGGATTCATGCGACTTTACTGGACACAGTATGGAGGAATTGAGCGATCATATGAATCTGCATTTGAAGGACTACCTCGGAGACAACGATGCTCTAGAGGAGCTGGGTAAGTGAGGAGGACACATGTTCATGTCCACCTTCAGTCCAACATGTCAGGGACATCAAACTAAGAAAACAAACTATTAAAAAAAGGAGTTTACAGAGTTGTCAAGGTTAGTTCTTCAGGTTTTCTTACACTTGCATTTGGCTGCTCTCATTTTTAGTCCAGTCTTGAAACTGAGCTATTTTCACTGAAACAGGTAATTGGTTTTTTTCACCATCGCACATTCAAGCATGTTAAAATGCAAAAATTTACTGGAAAAAAAAATATTTTGGACAAAAAAATAGTGATTCTAGAAAAGCTGCGTTTTTCAGGTTGTGAGTGGTGAATTTATTTGTTCAGTAAGTTAGTAAAATGGACAAGAAAGTTCATGCTCAGTATGGACTGTTTTTAGCACCTTTTACAGACAAAATATCACAAAGTGCCTTACAATAAAATAAAATAGAGTAAAACAATGCAACAGCAAAATAACTAAAATATAATATTGTAAAAAAGTAAGAAAACAAATAGACACAGAATAAATAAAATATGTAATCGTGCTTTTAACTGTCCTCTTTTTATTTAGATGAGTTTGCTTGTCTCTGGAACGGATGTGAATTTGTTTCCATGGGCAACCCTGCAGAACTCGAGGTACATGCATATTTCCACAACTACCATGGCAAACTCAAGTTTATTGGCTCTCAGCTGCTCAAGTCCCGTTCTGACCTACCGGGCTGCAACCAAGTTGTGCACAGCAGCAACCTGCTTCCTGAAGGCTCAGACCAATTCGCTTGCCAGTGGGAGCATTGTGATGTAGGCACTTTGAGTTGAACTTAGTTATTTTTTTATAATACAACTAAATGGGCTTCTGATATTTTGTAAAACATATTGTTTAATTTGTCTCCAGAGCACATTTAACAATCCTGAGTGGTTCTACCGACACGTGGACAACCATGTAGAAAGTGCTGAGCAGCAATCTCTTTCCCATCAGCAGGCTCTCTTCTGCAGCTGGGCAGGTAGGATTTAGAACGACAAGGTCATACATTTTCGTTCCCTGATCGAACCCTCAGGGCATCTCTTGGTTCCATCACAGGCTGCGACGCCTTCTTCAAGATTCGGTATCGGCTGAGGGAACACATGAGGAGCCACACTCAGGAAAGACTCGTGGCCTGTCCCACGTGTGGCAGCATGTTCTCCAGCAACACAAAGCTGTTCGACCACCTCCTCAGGCAGGCCGAGCCGATAGGTGGGGCAGACTCTGGATGATTTATCTGAACGTAGTAGGCGCTGCGTGTCATATCGTGAGCTTGTTTGTTTTCCAAGCAGAGTCTCTGGTGTGTGAACATTGTGGCAAAGCGTATTCCAGCGAGAGACTGTTGAGGGATCATGTTCGTCAGCACGGTAACAACAGCAAACACTTTTACTACTGAACTAGTAAAATATCCATCCATCCATTATCTTCCACTTGTTCCGATGTCAGGTCTCGAGGGCAGCAGCTGGAGTAGGGAGGCCCAGACATCTCTTTCCACAGCCTCTTCCAGCTCTTTTCCAAGACGTTCCCAGGCCAACCGAGAGACATAGTCTCTCCAGCGTGTCCTGGGTCTTCCTCGGGGGCTCCTCCCAGTTGGACAAGCCCGAAGCACCTCCCATCTTGGCCCCTAATGGGGCCAAGATGGTGTAGTGGCAGGGCTTCCGACTTGGGACCCGAAGGACGCGGGTTCGCACCCTGGCCACTACACACCTTGGGGTGTCTATGAGTGCACACCTAATTCTCCAGCTCCCCGGGCGCTTTCTATGGCTGCTCACTGCACCACCTGGTGGTGGTTGGGTTAAATGCAGAGACGAATTTCGTCTGTGTATGGGAAACATACACAGATGACAAAAAAGGACATTATTATTATTATTATTAGGGATGTGCCCAGGGAGCATCTTTACCAGATAGTACCAAACCACTTCAACTGGCTCCTCTCAGTGTGGAGGAGCAGCGGTTCTACTCCTGAGTCTCTCCCAGATAATTGAACTTCTCACCCTATCTATTCAGCTCAGTTCATTTATATAGCGCCGCCGCCAAGTCACAACAGAAGTCATCTCAGGACACTGACTCTGAGTGAGAGTCCAGGTACCCTGTGGAGGAAACTCATTTCAACCTCCTGTATCCGCAGTCTCATTCTTTTGGTCACTACCCAGAGTTTGTGGCCATAGGTGAGGGTAGGAATGTAGACTGACTGGTAAACTGAGAGTTTTACTTTACAGCTCAGCTCTTCACTACAACGGACCGGTACCGAGTCTGCAATACTGCAGACGCTGCACCAATCCATCTGCCAATCTGATGAGGGATGAGGTTAAAGCTCTTCCAGAGGTGTGACATATATCGTATATCGTGATTTTTGTAAAAAATATCGAAATATTAATTTAGGTCCATATCGCCTAGCGCATAGGCACAAACAACAGTCAGAGCCCGTTCCCCCACCCAAAGGCACAGGGAAGCTACGCTCTTACCGAGGAAAACTCAAACACACAGGCATCAAGTCGTGGGGTTAAGAGTAGACCCACACCAGCTCAGTGCCTCTCACCATGGGCAACTCCAGAGTGGAATAAGGTCCAGCCCCTCAAGGAGATTGGATCCAGAGTCCATGCTGTGCATCAAGGTGAGCCCAACTACATCTAGTCACTACCTCTCCACCTCACGCACAAGCTCAGGATCCTTCCCCGCCACAAAGGTCACATTCCATGTCTCAGAGCAGCTTTGGTAAGCCAGGGTCGGAGCACCAAGGCCTTTGGCCACTGCCCATGGAGTCATGCACCCGACTCATATGGCCCCTCCTGCAGGCGGTGGGCCCACAGGAAGGCAAACCCATGTTGCTCATTCAGGCTCTACCCCCATGGGTAGAGAGCCGGTCACCAGGTACTCGCTGACGAGCCCCTCCCTCCCCCAGGCCTGGCTCCAGGCTGGAGCCCCAGTAACCCACAACCGGGCAAGGGACACCAAGTTCCTTGTTTTATTTTGTCCATACAAGTCTTGTAAAAATATGAAATACTTTTTGTGTCTTCCGATGAAACGAGGTGTTTTGTTGTCCAAGCTCTTTGTCTTCCAGCTGAATATTCTCTTTGTACTTCCTGCTTTGTTTCCTGTACCTGCAGTGAACCAGGTGAAGTGTCCTCTCTGTGACATGACCTGCACCACTTTGGCTGCTCTAAAGATTCACGTCAGGTTTCGTCACTGTGACGAGCGGCCCTTTCCCTGCGACTTCTGCGACAAAAGGTAAGACCTTTAAAATGATCACTTATTGTTTATGTGTAGTTATAGCAACAATATCCTGATGCATGCTCAATAATCCAGGTAGAAAATCTAAAAAAGTTCATTCTGGTCCTCTGGACATTCATTATAGCAACAACATAGCTCCACAAAGTACAAACCAGCAACATAAAGTGGAAGTCCTCCAGTGGAACATTATCTTTTTAGATTGACTTCCAGGGTCAATCTAAAAAGATCAACTTTGACATTGCCTATAAACCGTATAACATAAATTTGACATATTGCCTGATTTTTGTTCCTTTGACTGTTTTTACAGATTTAAGAACCAGCGGGACCTCCAGAAACATGCAGAGGTTCACAACGAGGGCACAGTGTATCACTGCACAGTGGAGGGATGTTCGTACTCATGTCACACTTTCCAAACCATGAACTACCACTTTAAGAGAGCTCATGAGGTTTGTTGGCACCAAGTAATGTCCAGCAGCTGTTCACGTCGTCTTTATAACCAAGTAATTTTATGAATCAACAGGTTGGGGGGACGTCCAAATATAAATGTCACATCTGTGATAAAGTCTTCTCCTGGTGTTACACTCTCACACTTCACCTCCGTAAGAAGCACGAGCTGAAATGGCCTTCTGGACATTCCCGCTTCAGGTGGGCTGCATGTTGTGATGGCTGATGGTGTGAATGCTGAGTCAGCATTTTAAAAGTGTGAATGCTGAGTCGGCTGTCGCACTGTTGTTTTCTGTACATTTTTTCCAGTCAGACTGCTTCCACACAGTTTTTGTCAGTTTAACTTCACTGGGTAAATGAGGGCATGGATTGTAGTGTGGAGCGCTTTGAGTATCTTGCCACTTGGTTGTTGATATGTGCTGCTGATTATCCATGTTGCTGATTTATTCATGCTGCTGATTTATTCATGCTGCTGTGTTCATTCGAACTCATCTGCTCACACAGACTCATGTTCGTGCTGCTGCTGTTCGGCGTATTGTTTTTGTACTACTAGTGCTTAGCGTATTTTTAGTTTTGTGTATGTCTTAGTTCATATCTTAGATCTTACTAATTATTATTATTTTTTTCAATTTACACTTTTGTTGGATGTAACTGGGACCCTGTCTACACAATTTTGTTCCACCACATGTAGCACATATGATGCGAATGACAATAAAGAAACCTTGACAAGATGGAAAGGCACTATATAAGTGCAGTCCATTTACCATTTAACCATTCATATATCAAGAGAGGGGAAGTGATGGTGCAGAGGTTAGAGAAGGTGGACCTGTGATCGAAAGGTCGCCGGTGCAACTCCCGGAACTGATAACATCAAAGTGTGGGTGGGGAAGGTGAAGCACCCACATATAATTTAACCCTCATTTGCCCCACCCTGGGCCCCTTAGCACAGCCCTTAACCCCCACCATCTGCTCCCCCAGGTACCCTAGATGGCAGCTCTCTGCTCCACACAGAGGACTGTGGTAGCTCAGTGGTCTGTCATTACGTCAAGAAGGGCGTCCGGCATAAAAACAATTGCCAAGTCTTCGTGTGAGCTAGTTCACTGTGGCGACCACTGAAGAAGGGAGCAGCTGAAAGAAGGGGGAAAAAAATATATATATATATATACCGGTATATATATACAGGTAGTCCCCAACTTATGAGCGCTCTTACCTACGAGGTTCCGGACTTACGAGCTGGCGAACAAGCAGTAAATTTGTAAAGAACATACAAAAAATACAGCACTTCTATGTGTTTTTAGATGAAAGTGTGATAGCTAACCATTTGGAAACAAGTTTCTGAGCATGTTTCTGAACTAGTATGAACATTTGTGATGAAAAACGAGTGTTCGTAGTAGCGCTAGCATAAATTTTCTGACTTACGACCGAAAATCTGGACTTACGAGCAACACGTGTTTCGTGTTCTGACGTACAAATTTTCGCCTTACGAGAGCCTCGCAGGAACGGAACTCGCTCGTAAGTCGGGGACTACCTGTATATATATATTAATGGTGTTCACATTAACTCGTTATCGCGTTAACGCAGCAAACGAATAACACCGACAATTATTTTAATGCGCGTTAATACTGTTAAGTTTCGTTTTCCTCCATAATTTCTCACCTCAGCATCTCTGAACACACAACACTCTGGCTGGTTTTCCAGCTCGAGAGCGGAACAGGGTCGGCCTCAACAAGGATTACATCCAATCACATTGAAGCTCGCGTTGTCTTCTTGACCAGTTACAGGTAGTCCCCGATTTACGAGCGAGATCCGTCACAGCGAGGCGCTCGTAAACCGGAAATCTCGTAATTTGGAACGGCCGCCATTTCGCTCGTAAATCCGGAAATCCGCTCGTAAATTGGAACGGTTTTCGCTAGCGCACCTAAAAACACTCTATTTTCATCTAAAAACTACTTTTGAGTGCATAAAAATGATCGGAAACGTGTGTTTATATGCTTAACTTGCTAACTGAAGTGAAAAAACACATGAAAACTCAGTATTTTTTTCGTTTTTTCCAAAAATGTGCAGCTCGTAAGTCTGGAACCTCGCAGATCAGAGCGCTCGTAAATCGGGGACTACCTGTACTAACAGGAGGGCAAACACAAGCCGGTGGAGCGAGCTGCAGGTCCGGTTCTGTTCGAGCTGCAGAGTTCGCTTCACAAATGCAGCAGGGAGTTTCTTCCTCACGTCGGGACAAAACACAGTTTTACTGGAGAGTGCAGTTAAAAACAAGTGGCGCACTGCCTTCCGTAACTGGTGGGTGTTTTCTGACTGACTTTTCCCCCTTTGGAGCAAATCGACCCCCCCATACGTGTGATAGACACATGACTGATTTCAGTCGCTAAAATGACGCAGCAACTCAGCGATTGCGTGTCAGAAATACAGACTTTAAAGCTACACAACAGTTTAAATAGCAGTGATAGGTCAAGTCAAACCAGAGTTATGATAAATTAATCCATGTCGCATCTTATTTCCTGAAAATCAGATCTGAAGCGGCTTTGAGCAGAAGACTGCAGCTGTTATTTGAGCAATTAGCAACAGTTTTTCTTAAGCTACAAATTAGCTACCTCTAACATTTAGCAATTGTTTTGGTTGGTCGCTTTGATTTTAGCCACTGTTGTGTTAATTGTACTTTTCAGCTATGATTTTTACTAGTCTTAGCTTTTAGCTGCTGTTTTGCTCATTTTGCTGTTGGTTGACATGTTGTGTGCGGTACTCTTGTGCTTCAGCTCTGCTTGTTTCTTCAACAGGTTCTCAGCGCTCAGCTTTCACGCTGCTTTTTTATTTCAAACGTGATTTTTCCAGTTTAGTTGAAAAATCTTTAACCCGTCCATTTTCTCTTTCATTCTTCCACAGCCTTCCTTCAGTTCCATGACGACTAAAGACTGAATTTCTTCTGTTTGTTTGGTGTCTCCAGATACAAGAAGGACTTGGACGGCTTCCTGAAACTCAACATGGTGCGCTTTGAGACCGTCGAGGTGACGAAGGAGATCATGAAGAACATGGCCAAAAAGCCGCAGAACCAACGACAAAGTCAAAGGTCCAGCAGCCAGAGCAAGATGGCCGCCGTGACGCCGGAGAGCGGCCGGAGCTCCCCCGCAGGTTCCTCCTCGCCCTCCTCCAGCTCCTCCTCCTCGTACTCCTCAGACCTCTCTGGAGGGGAGGACATGTCCTCTCAGCACAGCCCCAGAGGCAGAGACTCTCCGGTCACCTGCGTGATGAGCACCATTCCTCACATGGAGGACGAGCCTGCAGGACCATCACAGGAGGACTGTGACGACCGGGGGACCTCTGGAGCCGTTCAGGCGCTGACGGCGGTCGCCCGGGGCCTCGGCATGGATGTGGTTTGAAAATGTGCAGCTGCTGTTTGTTCATTTTACGAAAATTGGCATGGAGCGTTTTCTTTTTTTTATTGTCAAAAAGTTCCTGCAGTGTCAGCTTTGTCACGACTTTGGCTGATAACTGCAGCTGTTTTATGAAGACCAGCTTCAGAGAACGTGCTTCAGGCGCCATGTTTCAGTTCTGAAGACTTGTTCAGCGAAACATTTCAGAAAATATTTTTATTCTGGTCTCAAATTTATAGATGTACATTTTAAATAATTTAAAACTTTATTTTTATTTTGTATGCAAGCCATGATGTGTCTTTGTCTTTTGAAGTGGAGGTTATTGCTCTAAATATTCCATAAACCTTTTTTTTTTAAATCTTCAAATGATTTCAGGTGAACATTAGGATAAAACGGAGCACGTCAGAAACTTGGGGGTGAAAGGCGGCGGGTGATGTGCATTCCTTCAAGGACTGCTGGGCCGTTCGTTTGAACTTATTAGTGAGTTAAAAAAGATAAATGCAGTTTAAATTTTCTGAGGTATGTTTCATATTTATTTCCTACAAACAATTTCCTTAGTTAAAATTATATTTAAAGTAAATTTTAAATAAACTAAATAAAAAGTAGTTTGACAGCTGATTGAATAAACATATTTTTCCTTTAAAATGTTAAATTTACTCAGATTAATCTTTTGATCTGTCATCTATGTTCATTGAGAGAACTTTGTTGTTCAACTTAAATCAGGCAGAACCGAAGCTAAGATCTAAAACCGTAACTAAAGTTCAAATTGTCAAGTAGCCATTTTGAAAAAGGGTTCAGTGGAAAGATTATGTACGTACAATCATTATCTTACCTGTTGTAGATAGCTCAGAATAAATTTGCAGACTGAATTTATGGCCTTGACCACATGGAAACAGTTTTTCCAAAACAATCTTTTTGCTTAACGTTTCAAAATTTGTTTTTGTAAACATGACACTCTTAAGACATTTTTTTCTTCCAAATGAAAACACCAAAAACAACTCAAAACACAGTGTCATCATGCATGCTAAAAAATACATAACGTTATTTCCGCCATACATGTCGCTCCGCCCTATAAGTCACATCAGTCAAAAAAATGTCTAAAGTGGAAAAATCCATAAATTTGTTGCTTTGCCGTATATGTCACATACCATCTAGTGGCTAAAAATGGTAGTGTTCAAATTTTTTCAGTCATTGAATGAAAACGTTCATATCTCAGCCAAAAATTGGTTTATAAATATGGGGGGGGGGGAATCCATAAATACGTTGCTTCGGCCTATAAGTTGCGGGGCATGTACATTTAGCAACAACAAAAAAACGTGACTTATACAGCTAAAAATTGGTAGATTGGTCCAGCAGGATTGAGTCAGATCCTTTGGACAGATTCTTCTATGCTGAAACATTTCATCTTTCATCCAAAAGACTTCTTCACTCTGAGGAGCTACAAGGGTGCCACGGTGGCGCAGTTGTTAGAGCTGCTGCCTCTCAGTGAAAAGGTTGCCGGATCGAATCCCGGGCTTTTCTGGGTAGAGTTTGTATGTTCTCTCCATGCATGCGTTTTCTCCGTGTACTCCCGGTTTCCTCCCACAGACCAAAACATGCATGTTTGGCTGAGTGGTAACTTTAAATTGTCCCTAGGTGTGAGTGAGAGAGTGAATAGTTGTCTCGATGTGTCCCGTGATACAATGGAGCTTTAGGGTCACGCTAAGTAAAATAATTTAAAGCCATCAAATTACAAGAATAAAATCATACCAGACTTTCTTTTTTTACAGCTCTCGTTTATTTTTTCCCACGAGTTGGATCCACGGAGTGACCTGTCAATCATTCCCTTGTAATATTATGAATTTTTTTTTTTTCGTACTGTGGTCCTAAAGCTCCATCGTACTGTGAATGACTTGGAACAAATTGGAATAAAGCTGCAACATAAAACATGGAGAAAGTGAAGCGCTGTTTACAGATTCACTGTATTCTGCTAACAAACAGGCCATAACATCACCTTCATGTGCCAATCAGGATGTTTCATCTCTAGAGGTTCATCTAGATACGTTTCATATACAAACCGGATTCCAAAAAAAGTTGGGACACTAAACAAATTGTGAATAAAAACTGAATAGAATGTGGAGGTGCCAACACCTAATATTTTATTCAGAATAGAACAAATCACAGATCAAAAGTTTAAACAGAGAATGTATCACATTAAGGGAAAATATGTTTTTCAAAATTTCATGGCGTCAACAAATCCCAAAAAAGTTGGAACAAGTCCATTTTTACCACTGTGTGGCATCCCCCTTTTTCTTACAACACTCAACAGACGTCTGGGGACAGAGGAGACCAGTTTCTCAAGTTTAGAAATAGGAATGCTCTCCCATTCATGTCTAATACAGGCCTCTAACTGTTCAATCGTCTTGGGCCTTCTTTGTCGCACCTTCCTCTTTATGATGCGCCAAATGTTCTCTATAGGTGAAAGATCTGGACTGCAGGCTGGACATTTCAGTACCTGGATCCTTCTCCTACGTAGCCATGATGTTGTGATTGCTGCAGAATGTGGTCTGGCATTATCTTGTTGAAAAATGCAGGGTCTTCCCTGAAAGAGATGACGTCTAGATGGAGCATATGTTGTTCTAGAACCTGAACATAGTTCTCTGCATTAATGGTGCCTTTCCAGACATGCAAGCTGCCCATGCCACAAGCGCTCATGCAACCCCATACCATCAGTGATGCAGGCTTCTGAACGGAGCGTTGATAACAACTTGGGCTATCCTTGTCCTCTCTGGTCCGGATGACATGGCGTCCCAGTGTTCCATAAAGAACTTCAAATCGTGACTCATCTGACCACAGAACAGTCTTCCATTTTGCCACACTCCATTTTAAATGACCCCTGGCCCAGTGCAAACGTCTGAGCTTGTGGAGCTTGCTTAGAAATGGCTTCCTCTTTGCACTGTAGAGTTTCAGCTGCAACGGTGGATGGCACGGTGGATTGTGTTCACTGACAATGCTTTCTGGAAGTATTCCTGAGCCCATTCTGTTATTTCCTTGACAGTGGCATTCCTGTTTGAGGTGCAGTGACGTTTAAGGGCCCGGAGATCACGAGCATCCAGTAGAGTTTTACGGCCTTGACCCTTACGCACAGCGATTGTTCCAGATTCTCTGAATCTTTTGATGATGTTATGCACGGTTGATGATGATAACTTAAAAGTCTTTGCTATTTTACGCTGGGTAACACCATTCTGGTATTGCTGCACTATCTTTCTGCGCAACAATGGTGGAATTGGTGATCCTCTTACCATCTTGGCTTCTGAGAGACACTGACACTCTGAGAAGCTCTTTTTATACCCAATCATGTTGTCAATTGACCTAATTAGTGTTAATTGGTCTTCCAGCTGTTCGTTACATGTATATGCTCAATTTCCTTTTTCCAGCCACTTATTGCTAGCCTGGTTAAAACCAGACCCTTGTCCTTCACTTCGCTTTGTACTAGGGTCTGGGACTTCTCCCATAGACAACGATTTCTCCGGTCGATTTTTGACTGGACCAATCAGAGAACAGAAGGCGGAGTTTTGTTAGTTTAGCCTGGCGAGGTGCAGGCTATTCAGATAAATAGCTCAGAAACCACTCGGTGGATATTTTTTCTGCTACCAGTGTGTAATTATATGGCTCTAATTTACTGACTGTTGGCCTATGAAACATTTGAGATAGTACAAAGCGAAGTGGAGGACAAGGGTCTGGTTTTAACCAGGCTAACTTATTGCTGCTTGTCCCAACTTTTTTGGGATTTGTTGACACTGAAATTTTGAATAAACATATTTTTCCTTTGAAATGTTAAATTTACTCAGATTAATCTTTGGATCTGTCATCTATGTTCAGTTACGAATAAAATATTGACATTTGCCATCTCCACATCATTGCATTCAGTTTTTATTCACAATTTGTTTAGTGTCCCAACTTTTTTGGAATCCGGTTTGTAAAAGTGATTTTTACTGCAAAATAAGATTTAGCCAGTAAATTGAGCTCTGATGTAAAGACCAGGGTCCTGATGTTTTTTTAAATAAAGAGCAAAACTAAACCCGAGTCATCTTTTTAACAGCACAAAGGCCAGTCAGCGACAGACGTTTATGGTAGACGCACTTTATTCCTAAAACAGAAGCTGCACCATCAGTAGCGGCACACAAGTATATGTACACATATACACACACAATTACCTAAATCTGTTATATAAAATATATAATCTGACACTGTACCTTTAATTCCTCTTCAGAGCTCACTGTGCGGGAACAGACAGAGGCGAGTCTCGTCCCCTCGTTGGGCGGGACACAAATGCCCGGGGCTCGCTTTTACTTCATTTTTTTACAGCATGGCGATAAAAAGGTGTTTTTACCCTTAGAAAAAATAAGATTCTAAAAGCAATCTACAGCAAATTCACTTGAACAGCTTCTTATTTTTGTTTTTTTTCGTGTTCAATTGAGAAAAACATTACACGTTTTAAACCAACTCCTTTACAGTGAGATGTACACACCCTCTAGGATTTGTAATATATATATATATATATATAAAAGATATTAAGCATTAAAAATTCCACATTAAAAACTTACAATAAATAATATATGCAGGCATTTCCTTAAGATAAAATCTCATAGATTGCAATTTACAGTCATTAAAAAGATTCTCCTTTTATGAAACGTCCCCATGATCCTCCAAAATGCTAAAATGTTTTCTTGGCATCTGATTGATTGATTGGGACTTTCCAGTCAGCGCTGGGTGAGACACACCGGAGGGAGAGGAGGGTGCGTTTGCCTCGATGGCGTGTTCAGAAGCCGCAGTTCGTCTCCGCACGTCAAACATCGGCGGTTCGACGCCGCTTCGGAGTTCAGAGCATGTTCATGACGAAGTTGTAGATCTGTGTGAGCACCACGAAGTGAACGGGCAGACAGGAGCGCCGGTCCTGGGTCGCAGGGTTGCAGGTCAGCCAGGAGAGGGCGTTGTACTGCTCCAGAACAAATCTTTACAGGAGGTGGGGAGGAGAGGGAGCGTGAGAGGCGCGTCACAACAGAGAACCTTGATCTGACGGGCGGTTCCTACCTGAGCACATCAGAGGTGTGGTTAGAGTCCAGAGGATGGGAGTGTTTACTGTGTAGGAGCTCGTCCGTCTGGACTGAAGACACGTGCAGGTGCAGGGAGGCCTGAGGAAACAACGACACACACAACTTCAGTCCTGGCTCGTCTAGCCCAGTGCTTTAAAGACGACGCTGATCAATAACTGAGATTACTGAACAGTAACTAAAGCTCTAATCAATCATTTCAGAAGTTGTTCTTATAGCACGCTTCGTTCAGTTTCTAAGCAAAATTGTTTATTAAAGTTTTGAACTTTTAATCGGAAAAAAATAAAATGAAAAACTCCCAAATCATATCATTTAAAGAGAATGTTTAGATTTTTTTTTTCAAAGAGGGACTCTATAGCGACGTTATTTAAAGGGGACCACATATTCAAAATTCACTTTTTAAATGGTTTTTTTACTCAACTTTGGGTATTTACTACATAAAAAAACAGTCCTAAGGCCAAAAAAATGCACCCAGTGGTTTATTTACTCTAAGTAGATTTATTTATCTTTGATAAATACACTTCGTTTCCCACTTCCTGCGGTTTGTGACGTCACAAACCGCAGCCAACCACCTCAAACCTGAGTCCAGCCCCTCACCTAGCAACCCCTGGTTATGCTCCACCCACTTCTGTATTAAACACATGACTGTTGTTTTTCATGATTTCATCTCATCTTTTGTTTATATGTTCTTAATTTCATGTGTACAGCACTTTGTTGCAGCTGTGGTTTTTTTAAATGGCTTTATAAATAAAGTATAATTGTTATTTTTATGTTTTAGTTCAATTTTTAGTGTATTTGCGATCGCTCCCAACGCGCAGCCGTCAAAAATTAAACGAGCGGACCCCCGGCGTAGGGACCAGCGGCAACGGGACCCTCTTCTGGCGGATGGAGCGGAGCTTCAATTGTACAGCCTCGCTGCAGCCTCGCAGCAGCGAGGACCTTCTCCTTACTGATTAATTTACGGGAGACACTTGGTGAACTTTGTTGTCTTGACTGGAACAGCGATAACTCCCAAAATCTCCGCGTGCAACGAGCGGAGCTGGCGAACACCGGAAGAGGAACAAGCTAACATTAGCTTCGGATTCGGGTGGTCTCATGCTAAAAGGAGCAGCTAATTGCGGCGCGCTCAGACGGGTTTCGGTAAGTTATCTTAAGCTAGCACTAACAGTAAGTCAAATGAGTAATAAAAAAGAGCTAATTTTAAAACAACACATTACAGATACTGGCTGTTACAGAGGGCGTAAACAGATCGTTGAAGGGCGTGGACTTCAGAACTCAGTATCAGAAACCGGTCGTTCAAAACGAAAGTTAAAAATGGCAGAATTAAAAAGGGTATAATTGATTATCTAAGAATTATTTTGTGTATTAAAATGAATTAATATTGTCAAGATAGCACACAGACATAACATAAAAATTTTAAAGACCTATATGTGGTCTCCTTTAAATTAACATCTTACCAGCTGTAGATAACTTCTTTAACCAACCTCAGTTTAGAGATTATTTCTGATTGGATTGATGAGCTAATAATCCGAGTGGGGATTACGACCATCACTTAGGTCAAATGTTATACAAGCTTGTCCTGGCCATTTTCATAGATTGCTGTAATAATAGTTAGTGGACGGGCTTGTAATGGACTGGACTTAAACTGATGGGACACACATCAGAGGCAATGAAGGGTTCAGTGTCGTGCCCAGGGACACTTCAGCATGTGATTGCTGGTGGAATCGAACCCCCAACTCTCGCATTGGAGGACGACTGCTCTAACATCTCAGCCAAAGCTGCCCGTAACGTGTTGTATGCAGTCCTCTAGTTTTACTTCCAAGCAAACCTGACATTTGAACTTTGCGTCGACTTTTTATATTTGTCGTTCAGCTCGTTGATTTCTGGATTCAACCCAATTCTAGATGGCTACCATGGCTAATTGACTTTGGCAAAAACAAAAGTGCCTATGAACAATTTGCTGCAGGATCAATAAAGTTATATCTTATAACACTGTCAATTCTCCAGCAGCATTACCAGAGACTGACCAGCAGGGGGGCGAAGTAGCACGTCACACTCATGGGAGTGTCTGGCTGTGTCTCAATTCAGGGGCTGCGTCCTCATGAGTGCGCATTTGTCGGCCGCATACGTCATTGCCCCGCGCGGAGGACTGTCCCAATTCGAAGACTCCTCCTCATGCGGCCTACTTCCTGTCGAAATCGAAGGATGCATCCGTGGAACCTTCAAGACGGAGGCTATCCCAGAATTCATAGCGCCAGCAGAGATTTCGCGGGGGGGGTGGGACTTTCTGCATGCAGGGTTGGGGCTGCTGCGTGTTGTTGAGTCATCAGCTCGTTTT
>JBBPBX010008436.1:0-11810 GCA_038048925.1 Garcialebias charrua | reverse complement strand
ACCGAACAGATTAAAACAAACACCTAAAGCCAGCTGTGAAGCACCTCCATGCTTCACAGCTGGCTCATTTTGCAGCTCCTTAAACTTTGTGGTTTGTTTACCTCCTCATTTGCAAACCTAAGCCACGCTGTTCTGTTGCTTTAGAGTACAGAGAGAAAGTGCCATGTGTTGTCATCATAGTATGTTCTCAGAAAATAGCCCTATTCGCACGGGATTTGTTTTACCTAGGGACCACATGTAATAAATAAATTACTCCCCAACGACTGCTTAGTTTGTGGCACATTCGCACAGGATAACCAAAGCCTGAGATTTAGCTGAGATTTACGGGCATCTTCCAGATATGACGTTAACACGCTGCGTTGTCACGACCGGGCCGGTCCATAATAATGTACGGCCCCGGCCAGCCGCGCGTCCGCTGACCCGCCGGTTGAAGTGGACTTGCAACCTGTCCAGGTTTTCCCCTGCCTCTCGTACAGCGATGGATGGACATGAGCACCAGCGACTCCCGCTACCCAAAAAGGAAGAAGTGGGTAAATATAATGGATGGATGGAAGGGTTGATCACGTGTGTGTCTCCGCACCTGCTGTCATCTGCGGTGAAGGAAGTAGCAGCATAAAAGCTAAAACGAGCAGCGCGTTCATTTAAAATAACCTTGTTCTATTTTTTTCCAAATGATTTTGCTTAAACAAAAACAAAACCCGCCTCATTACGTATCGGATCCCGCCCACTTTTGTCCAAATCACAGAGATGCCTATTCGCATTGGATTAGTATTATCACAGGACCTTGGAGTTCAGCAAAATATAGTAGATAATTTGCAGGGGAATTTTTACTTTACAAATTACTGACATAGCCGATTCGCACGGGATTAACAACAAAGACAATCTGTAATTATTACAAATAGCATGTGGTCCCTAGGTAAAACAAATCCCGTGCGAATAGAGCTAATGAAGAAATTAGTTCTCTACATTCAACCCATCACACCCAGGTACACCCAGCTGGAGCAGTGGGCAGATATGCAAGTGCCCAGAGGCAGACCGTCTTCGTGTTTAGTCTTTTCCAGTCGTAAATGATCTTTTATTTTCTTGCTGCAGTTTCTCTGAACATTGCATGGTGTGATGTTGTTGGGACATCTGCTTATGGAAAGACTGGCAACTTTCTTTGTTATCCCGTTTGGGAGATAAGCTTTTTTGCTAGAAAATAATAAAATGCTAATATTATAGAGTTTCCTGTTTGGAAATCACCCATGATGCTTTGCTCCTTGTTCTTTTGTTCACACACATCTTAAAACTCCAGAACACACACAAAAAACAACAACATACTTTTTGTTGTTGTTGATGAAATCAAAGATTATCAGCACACGACTGCTCCTGTTTATTTCCACACACTGCAGTTATATTTGTCTTACTTTAGCCAAGATGACTGTTTTATAAATCTTGAAATGAAAACTTTACGAGGTGACAGTTTCCTTAATGTATTTGTACCTGCTGTACTGTTGTACCAACACTGAATTCATCAGCTCATGTACTCACACCTCTAATTTCAAAACTCCCTGTGGTAACAGTGTTGATGCAACCTTGTATCACTGTATAACAGGTGTGTTGGTTTTCACCTTCATTAGTCTCTGCTAATAATCCCCCTGCTCATTCTAACCTCCTGCTGACAACTTACCCTATTCAAACCAAAGAGGCAAACTGTACGACTAAAGCTGACATGCAGGAAGAAGAAAACTGCAGACTACCTTCACACAGTCTTTAAGCCTGTCCTACCTGTACTGAGACAGCGTTTCTGATGTGAGCCGGTAGGAACGGGAGCATCTCCATGTAGCAGCGCAGCAGGCCCAGAGCGTAGGTGCTGGAGTGAACCTCCCTGTCTGCGTCTTCGTAGCTGAAGGGGTCCACGATGTAAACCACTATTGCAGGCGGGTAAGAAATGGCGTGCGACTCTCCGTCTGTTGGTTTGCCCACTTTGTCTCTCTCCATGGTGCTGTTTAGAAAAAGTCAGCATGTCAAAAAAAAAATCCCAAATTGTATCCATCACAGATGTTCATACATGTGGACTATGAAAACTGAGTACTGTGTAACAGAGTTAGGGTTAGGCTCCGTAGAGCCACTAATGCTAGCTCACGTTAGGTAAACTAAATGCTAAATTTAAGTCCCTGGTTCACCATCAGCTTGTTCACGTTTCAAAAAATGTTTCAAAAGATTTTTCTTCCGTTCAAATCACATTTCAAATCAGTTTCCTCCCCTTAGCAACCTGGACCCACAGGCCTGTGGGGTATTGGCCCAAGTACCGTATTTTTCAGAGTATAGGTCGCACCGGAGTATAGGTCGCATTGTCCATTTATTACCAATAGATTGGAAAAATCCCTAGATAGGTCGCACCGGAGTAGGGATGGGAATTGAGAACCGGTTCTTAGAGTTTAATTCTCTGGAAGTGTAGGCTGCTTGTCCTAACGATTCAGTTTATCGGTTCTCTGAGTCGTTCTTCTGACTCGTTCTACTGACTCGACGTGGTGACGCATCTACATGATGACATGACAGACATGCGCCGTATCAGCATGGCGTCAAGGAAAAAACAAGACGAAACCAGGTCTACTTGCAACACATGCAAAGCGTCGATTACGATAAATGGCGGAAATACTTCTAACATGCAGAGAGAAGCATTTGACCACTCAGCATGAGGTGAGTTTGTACAAATGTACCGTCTTTAACACGCTGCTTCGTGACGCTGCTTCGTGGTGGTGGAAGCAGAGCTAACAAACTAGCGTCCTCCTCTGTTTAAATGTTGCAGCACGTAACGTTAAACTCCTCCAGTTCCTGTCACTTGTTACTTTTTGTTACTTTTTTGCTTTACTGCTTCCACTGTGTTGTATAAATAATCTCCATCTCATGTAATAACATTTAGCTGACGAGGATTGCCGGAGTCTGGCTGGCTCAGAGGCTGTTGCTAGCACACTTAGCTTTCAGGATGACGTTTTTCAACACACAACACTCCTAAAAATGCCACCGTAGAAATGTGAGCAAAAACAAAAGTGTTGTTTTATATTTTTGTTCAGTGCGTTTCATTGTAGCCTCTTTCTGTTGTGAGAGCTTTTTTTGCTGCTCAGTGTTTTTAATGGTGAATTTCTTCTGAAGCTGGCAGAGCTGGGAGACGAAGAGGGAGGCAGAAGAGGATGAAGGATGCTTATGTCTATTATTATATGTTTCAGTGTTTCAATGTTTAAATAGTTACTGTTGCACCGAGGGACAGAGAAACGCAATTTCAATTCTGTGTATGTCCTGTACATATTGCAGTTCTGACAATAAAGTTGACTTTGACTTTGAAGATGATAACTATGTACCGGTAAGTTTTGTTTTTTGTAATGAAAGATGATAGATTGCATGATTACACTATTTTAAAATTGAAACTTGTGAATTACAAGTTGTGGTTATGTCAATAATTTCAGATGCCTCCTGTAAAGCAGCAAAAAGAGATGGCCCTAGAATAACTTTTTGAGGAAGAGACAGAAGTCCAACTGTATAGAAGCATATCACCCATTCCAACCAAGGTCAGCCCCTTAATAATGTTAATTAGGAATTATTTTTTCATAAAAGTTCTATTTTTGTTCTGGTAAATACTTCATGCACACAAATGGTGTACTATATTTTTTTGCCTAACCCAATGAGAATTGATAACAGAATTGAATCGATAAATGATATCGATAAAGGAATTGATATTGATAATTTCTAAACAATTCCCATCCCATCCCTACGAGTATAGGTCGCATCTACGTTTAGCTCTGCTGCAAATGTCTGCCACAGGAGCGCACAGCAAGGCTTTTAAGAAGATTAACACTTAAAAACAATTATTTGTTTGATAAAAATTATAGCAAATATGTGTCTGAGCTGAACTTTTCCTTAATAAATAAACGTAATGTGAAATGAGCTGGATTTAAAAATTTGTTTCGCCGAAAGTGATAAAAAGCCATATATACTGTAGGTTGCACCCGAGTATAGGTCGCAGGCCTTGAAAAAAAATGATAAACAGGTGCGACCTATACTCTGAAAAATACGGTAGGTGGCCTTCGCCAGCCTTGGAGCAGCTAACTCCCACTAGCCTGTGGCTGCAGAATTCATCATAGATCATCTAGGCTACATTGAGGCCTTCTGCGAGGATCTTCAACACCATACTGAGGCCTATGCTACTGACAAGAGCATTCTCTCTCAGCGAACCATTTATTCTACATCAATCTACAAAGTGCTGAGAGTTGTGTACAATGGCTACCTCTCGACAGTTTGGAGCTTGGGAACAAACATTTATCCCTGGGTGAGTACATCGAACTATGTAATTTACCTGTGGGACAACACTCATAGTGGTACTTGTGCTGGACCGATATTACATTCAGTACAATCACCAATTCATTTCGTCCAGGACATGATCTTGTCATCGCATGATGTTTATAGAGGTTTACCTCGTTTTCTAAATCTTTTAGCACTACATAAGCTCATGCTTCTTGGGAAATCCAGCATCACTTTAAAGAAAGATGCATCAGGCTCTTTGTGCTTCAGGCAGAACGTTTTATTAACAACATATAAACACAGAACACCGCTGCGGCTGCCAGCGCTTTTTTTTTTCGACCCGTCAATCAATTCAGTAGGCGTGTCAGCAAATGACCAATCGGCGACCTCAATTTGTCCCGTAGGCAAACGTTCCTCGTCTGTGGAGCTGCGCTGCAGCTGCTCAGGGTGGATACTCGAGTATGATGTCTGAACCCTCTGCGTACAGTACGCGTGAACGGACGTACATGGGAGTATACTGGAGGCTTTACTCCTCTCTCAAACCATTGTTCCTCTATCCAGGATGAAAACGACTTCATCCCTAAAAGAGTGACCGCTGGCCTGGAGATCATGAGTGTAGACCACAGAGTCCTGGCCTAATGATGTTGCTCTGCACCAGTGAGGTCACAGCTCAGACATAGTTAAGATGACAGCAGTACAAGATTATGAAATCAGTTCTTACCATTGATTAGTGGTAAGAAACCAATGAAACCAGTAATCACTATGAAACAGGTTTTTGACAATTACAAGCTGTGACCTCACTGGTGCAGTTTATCCAGAAGCCACATGGAGAATTTCTCCTCTGTTTATGTGGTAACAAACCAGTAGTCCCCTAATTAGGCTTGGCTGTGTGTTCCCCGGTAAATACTTATTAACTACTCATTAGCTCCAACAATTTTCAGTCAGGTCATCTGGACAGTTTCTTATTTTTGTGCTGAAATATTTCACCTTCCATCCAGAAGGATTCATAAAAAAAGAAACTGTCCAGATAACCTGACTGGAAATTGTTGGATTGTATATCTGGATTATTGAGCATGGACTTTGTTGGGTTTTTACCCATTAGCTCCTGATTTGTTCCTGAGGCATTACCTAGTAATTAATCAAAGTTTGTGTACCTTATTGTAAAGTGTTACCATAAACACTCAAATAAATATAGTGTTTCTACTTCACGGATTTTCACCTATCGCAGGGGCGTCTGGAACGTAGCCCCTGCATTAAGTGAGGGACTACTGTACCTAAATATTTTAGCATTTTCTTTTAAACATAGAATGTTTTGAAATTCCACAGGAGTACCATAGTGTTTCGATTAAGCGTGCCAACTACATTATAAACCTGTCATCACTGGAAAAGAAACAATTAGTTACACACAGTCAAACAAGCCAAACAGAGCACGCCTTCAACCGTGAAAATCTGAGGAATAACATTTTATCCATGATGGATGATGGTACAGAGATTTATGTTTGAAGTTAACGCCCTTTGATTACTTTGACAAAGTTAAACTGGCCCTTATAGGGAAAGAAATGTTGCTCACTTCTTAATTAAATGCAACCAAAAATACTTGTTTCTTGCCTTTGCTTAGATATAAAGTTGTTTCCGTCTCGGATTAAACAGCATAAAGTGTAAAACAAAAATCAACCTGCATGTATGCCGACAGGCAAGACTGTTCCTGTGCAGCAGGAGTCAAACGTACTTCTCTCTCAACTGTGATTCAACCCAATTTATTTGTAAAATCCTCGTTAGGCCAGAAGATATTTTATTGTAGGTGTAATACACTCATCAGGAGTGGTTACACTCATAATAAAAAAACTAGACGTAACGTACCTCTCCAGTGTCTCTGTGGATCCTTGAGACTGACTGGATCCATTTTCAGCCTGGCTCCCTGCACCTTGAGAATTGGACTGTGGATCGTTAAGAGTGGCGCCGCCCTGCAAGCCCCCTGAGCCAAACGGCAAGTAGGAGCTTGGCTTGCCTGAGGCCATGGCCCCGATGGTCTGTGAGCTCGACGAGGAGGAAGAGGAGGGAGGGGTGCTGTTGACCTGGGCAGTCTGGGCCGAGCCGGTGCTGGAAATGTTGGTGCTCTGGAGTCCTGAGGAGCTGCTGGAAGAGAGGGAGGACTGCAAGGAGGAGGAGGGGGCCGTGGTGGGATTGCGTTGAGACAAGAGGGAACTATCCAAAGGCAGCTCAGCAAGGATCGGCGCTGAAAGAAAGTCAAATGGTAAAATGACAAACGCTCTTTGATAACAACTGTTTTAAACCCAACGAGTTTGCCTTTTTAAGCATTATGAACAAATGCATTACCTAGATCATAACGACAGACTTGAGCAAAGAGCTTGAGCTTATTAAAGGCTTCATTGTTCCCTTCTCTGGCGGCCATCTTGAGGAACCAGTCACTGAGAGGCTGCTCTGTCATGCCCCTTCCTTCTGTGGTGCCGACTGTCAGAATACCCTCTGGGTGACTCTTGCAGATGGGCTTGTGCTGCCCCAGCTGGCATGCCTGTTGGGAGAGTAAAAGTGAATGCACAACAACAGTGAGACAGGACGAGTTGTTTTTTGGGTGGTCATGCCAAGACGAGGTGAGTTTTCTGAACTGCCAGCTGCATACCTCATACATGACACCCAGATCCTTGAAAAAAGTCTTGGCTCCATGGAGCAGCGCCTCGTTCTCTGGACAGATGACGACATATCCCAAATCCCGCTGCGAACCAAAAGGATCCAGGAGCAACTTTTCCCAGTAGGGCAACCCAAAAGGAGAGAGTACTACAAAATCATATTCATAACCGACTAGGAAGGTCGGGATGGGCAGAGGCTCTGGAGACTCATCTGTACCTGTGGCAAAAACACACGACAGATACCAAATAACCAAATATACAATATAAAACATACATACACATAAAATACACAAGTTAAACAGGGTAAAAAGCTACAGGTAAATAAAATATTACAGACCTACATCTAACTACCGGTAAATAGCTCTTCCTGAAAAACGCCTTTAGATGTTTTTTAAATGCATCAATAGAATCTAAGATTGCGTAAAGATGGGCAAAATGCGTTCCAAAGTTGGGAACTGCTAAGTCCAACTGAAAGTGTTCTACTTAACTTGAACCTGTCCTTAATGATAAGAAATTCATTTTTGTTATGGAAAATTAATGTTCCTTAATTCAAACAATACTGACAAGAACCAGGGAGTTATGGGAAAAAGACCAGGAAATTATTTAAGTATGCTCGCCAAAAAAATAAGTCATATGTATTAAACTCAGGAAAACGAGCATAAAACTATACAGTGAGGACAGTGAACGCCTCACTTTTTACACTAAATTAATCCTTGGGTCTCTTGAACCCCAAAAAATAAAATTGTGCGACAATGTCCATTGATATCTAGATATGACAATAAATATTGCCGAGGAGCTTAGCTCAATTCATCACAGAACAGATGAACTAGATCTAGTACGGCTTCTTTTGCTACAGAGCATCTTTCTCTACCTACTGCACAATTAACTTCATCTGTAAACTTCTACTTTCAACAAGGTGATGTTTTCTGTCCCAGTGGATTCAAGAGAATCCGCCCTCAGTCCACAACAGTACAGAAATATATTGAAGATTTTCCTAATGAAACATTTTGGTGCTACACTGAAAGGCAACACCAATATTTCCTGTAATAGATGGCAGTATGGTAATATATGGCTGATAATCTTTCCAACGATGTAAATGTATTGCATAAAGAGAATTTACATCCAAGCAATGACTGTTGGATATTTCTTTTTACACATTTGACCTTTGCAATAAATAATGTAGGTGTAAAGATGCAATGTGTGCCATCACTCATATGCTTGTACCGTATCCTTTAGTTTTGCTTTATGTTTCTATGATCAATACTCATTTACTTTTGTTTATTTTACAAAGTATTCCCGTACATAATTTTTTTTAATTGGCAAGATCTGTGCTGCAGCACAGCTGCTGTTTCACAGAACCAGTGAGTCACAAACTATGGATAGTTTGTGTGACTCACTGGTTTTGGGAAACTGCAGCTTTTTTTAACTCGTAGTAAAAGATGAGAATTTTTTTACACACCATATGAACCCCTTCCAGCCATTTTGTGGAACTGTTGCCAGGTGAGGGGTCCCTGAACACCCCAAGAGCGAACACTCCTCTTCTTCTGGATGGTGTCCTGCAGCACGGGCTGGAGGGACAACAACACTCGCAGGACGTCCTGAGAAAACAGCTTGCTCATGTCTGCTGCTGCAGGAGAAACGAAAGGAGGACACTTTAAGTTAAATAGGGGGAAACAAAACATGGCTGTTAAAAGCCATGATATCATAAAAGCCATGATAGATAATAATCCCCATAATAGAAGTATAATAATAATAGAAGTATTTATTAAACCACAATACAGGACCAGTTTAAAGGGTCGGTCAACCTCAATTCAAGGAATTGGCTTATGGAATGTCTTGGAGACTGAAGTCAAAAATGCAGCAACAATGATTACATTTAAGAAAATGATAAAAAGTGGACTATTGCAAAGATATAAATGAAATACAGTTGTGTATGTTGCTTTGTAGTTCGATATTTTTTTGGCAAATTGTTTCTTGTTTTTTATTGGTTAAAGTTGATTGTTGTTTGATTTGATGGATTGTAAGAGGGGGCAGTTAAAATAAGATTTTTTCTTCTTACTGCCACCCTTCATTTTATTTATGTGTTGTATATTTATTTGATGTGAAATGTTGTATTGTTTTCTTTTTATATATAAAATGAATGAATAAACTAAACTAAACTAAACTAAAAAGAAGAAAAGACAATACGCACATTTACACTTAGGCCACTGGTGAAGGCTGGTGCTTTTCACTAGTGTTTCATCCACTTTTCCTCCCGACATGTTGTCCATGAACTGCCTGCCGTGCTCCAGTGCCATGTAGCAGTCGTTATAACAGTCCCTCTCTTCGACCCTCAGGAACGAAGTCGGGGCCAAGCTCGGTTTGGAGTACTCCACACCGGCAAAATGTGCAAACGGGTTGGTGCACCGGTCCTGAAGCAGCAGGATCAGCTCATCTGGAGGCTTCTCCTTCAGGCTGCCTCTCAGATCCTCGAAGCAACGCTCCGTGTCCCGACTGGCGTCCGAGCCGCGCTCCACTACGTCCAGCTCATCCTCCAGAAACAGCCCAGCTGATTGGCCGAAGCGCCGGTTGGTTACGGCGCTAAAGCCACAAGTGCATGGATACTGAGCCTCGCCGTTGTCCTTGAGGTACACGCCCACGTCTGCCCCCCGGATGTTCATGTTGCAGACACACACGCAGCAGCTGTCGAAGTTGCAATCCTTGAAAAGGTTCATGACGGACTCGGAAAGTATGAGCGTGACGTAGAGGCTGTGCGCCTCGGGGATGGAGGGCACGGTGGCCGGCTCCACAGAGCTGAGAGGTCGGCAGGTGGAGGGCGTGGACGCCGGGGAGTAAAGGTCGGAGTTGTCGTACTTTAGGGAGCCCTGGACACTGGACGGGCCGCGGGGCGTTCGTGGAGTGCGTGGCGTGCGAGGCGTGGGCACGGAGAAGCGCGGTGTGGCTGGAGAAGGCAGGATGCCGGTGCCGCTGTTGCTCGGAGGAGCGCTGCTGGACATGAAGGGCGTGTGGGTCTGAGGGGTGTAGGTCTGGCTGTAGTCTGGCTCCACACTCGGGACATTACTGTTTCACAAAAATATGCAGAGATTTAATTTAGAAAAATTACAGGAATTAAAACAACAACCTCAATACTTTCAGTTCTCAAATGAAACAAGTTTTTTTTTACTTAAGATGTTGCTTTATGTTTTACAACTGTTACATTTTATTTTGTTTTTACCATATTTTTCCCCCTCAAAGCATCATGCTTGTATGTGCGTGTTGGCAAAATATCTAATACAAATAAATAAATAATAAAGATTTCAGCAAGCAATGCATCTTCACTGATTAACTAATGCATGCTCAATAGATACATCTAACAAGGTTAGGTCAGGCCCTCTGGACAGATTCTTGATACGTTTTGTCTTTTGTCCAAAAGACTTCTTCAGTCTGACGAGTTGCTCAGTCTTATAAATAGCACCTTCCCATAGTGGATCAACCAGAAATAACAATGTTGACATCCAGAACTAGCTGGTTAACTAGTTATATGTGTATGTATATACTGTATACTGTATATACATGACACACACACATTGTATTTAATATAATAATAATAATAATAATAATGAATTCAATTTATAACGCACTTTTCATTAATGAAAATCTCAAAGTGCAAAATACATCCAGAACTAGCTGTTCACATGTAAAAAGGAAGACCATCAGGCTAACCATTGATCATTGGTGTCCTGATGGCCGCTTGCTATTCAAAGGGCTGAGTAACACTAGCAATAAAAGCCTTGTAAGAGGGGACAGTTGAACATGGAGGCCAAGATGGACAGTTTCTCTTCACAAAGATGGATTCCTTCACTCCTCTCTCAAACCGTCGGTCTTTTCATTGCAAACCGTGAACATTTTGGTCCTCAAAAGAGTGCTCCTTATCCTTGAGGTGTAGGTGAAAGGATAAGGGACACTCTTTCAAGCAGTAATATAGTAATATAATAATAATAATAATAATAATTTTATTTAAAAGTGCCTTTCAGGACACCCAAGGACACTTAAACACATTTGAAACATCAGTAGGAACAAATTGAAATATAGAATAAATAAAGAATATAAAATACATGTACAAAATAATATAAAATCATTTAGTAAAGTTAAGGCCAAGATGGACCATCCTTCTGATGGCCGCTTGAATAGTAATTCAAGTTGGCTGCCGCAACCTTAGCAAACAGTAAATGAACCATAATTTCATCAAATTTAAATATATTGAGGTACGGTAGGTGAGCGTCACTTCAAGTGCTAACAAATATTGCAGTACTGTGTGTGACGGTAACATGACCAAAATGATATTGACTGTATAATTTAGCAGTTTAAGATTATCTCGTTAAAAAACTCTGGCATGAAAGGCTGCGGTAAAACATTTCTTTAAAGGATGCCAGGCCTCTACTTTCAGTAATATTTTATTTCCAATTTATCATCTAATTTATTTGCATTTACCTGTCTTTGGTGAGGAGACTGACACTCGGCACTGGGGGTATCAGTTCCATTTTGCCCATGGTCCAGCTCAGCGTGTACATACAGTTTTCTGGCAGTTTGATAGGCGACAGACACTGGCTGGGTAGTGTCTTTAGGGGGGCGTACATGGAACAGCCAATGATAGACTGACATGTCTCTGGCTTATACACAAAGGAGAAGTCCTGAAAGTAGACAAACCAGTCACTTATTAAAAAATAAACACCTTTGTTACTTCATTTTTTTTGCCTTTTTCTCCATCTTGTCACTTTTGTCCTGTGCCGCACCTTAATCTCAGATGGCTTTGGGCTGCAGAAACCCTCCTCCACCTCCATCTTGAAGTGGCTGTTAAGCTGGCTGACGTCCAGTACGGTGAGACTCGACCCCGTTTCCGGACTA